>JAQFXN010001561.1:0-14854 GCA_034693365.1 Liacarus xylariae
ATTTGTGAATCAATGACTGCTATCTTTGAACTTAAACTGTGATTTGATCTATAATTCAAGAAACGATTAACATTTGTTGGTTTCCTATAAATACTAAAAACAATTTTATCTTTAATTTTCTTTAACCAAATATCCAAATAAGAAATTTTGTTTTCAAATTCTTCTTCAAATGTAAACTTAATATTATTCGGTCTTAAATTGTTTAATTGACTCAAATAACTACTGCAATCCTTTCTTTCATCCCAATCAACTTCTGTTAGAATCATTTTTCATTGGATAGTTTATTGCAGGGTACTTTTTGATTTTGGCTAAAAAATCAGAGATGTGTTGGAAATTTTTAGACATACGGAAAGAGATATTCCTCTTATTTATCGTTAGTTAAATTGTAATCTTTTGCTCATCTCTGCAATAAATAATATAAATTCTATTTAAAAGCAGTTTCAAGTTATTAGGTATGCGTATTGCAAGTTCAACTGTAGGTAAAGTGTCCTTATGGGTCACTTCACACATGGGTACTGAAAATTGGAAAGTTACAATACTACAAATACGCTTGCTCAGTTATTATTAGGTAAAAAATTAATTAAAATTACTAATTAATTATTACATTTAATGCATTAATAATTTATTTTAGTTTCAATTTGATTACACAAAACAATAATTATTAACAAAATAAGTTGACATTAATTCTCTAATTTATTGATTAAAAGCGTTCATTCAGTCAAACAATTCAATTGAAAAGCAATAATTGCATAAAATGTTTTATAAGTCATATCACATGAGAGTTGTCACAAATCGATTGCAACTATTTTTATATTACGAATAGAAACTGATTCTAAAGACTAGTTTATAAAATTGTTTAAAATAACAAATAAAACAATCAATTCATTGATTAGAGTCAGGACTAATTCGTATAGGAATTTAGGACACAATACACTCCAAATGAATAAATGATTCTGCAGTGCAATAGTGACGCACATATCGAACAAAACGGTCGTAAATCTGATGATAAGAAGTAAATTCATCAGAGATGACAACTTAGTTGAGGCAAACATTACTTTGTGTTTACAGTCTTTTAATCGAATGAAAAACATTAAAATCCAGTAAACATAAAGGGAATAGACGTTAATAACCATAAAAATTGTCGCAAAAAACGGCTGATAAGAGTCCAGACCTATAAAAGCAGGCGAAACGTCGATTGTCGACAGCGTATTGGAATTGCCGGCGCTATAAAAGGCACTTTCGGCAAAACACACATAAGTGATGGCCAAATATAATTTGTATGAGTCCTCTCTGGCACTCATCGAATAGTTGACCAGTTTTTCCATCACTATATTGATGGCCAACAGCGGTATGTTATGTACTTTGAAGAAGAGCGCCGACAATAGCACCCAAATCGTGCAAATAGTCCGAAGTGTTATACTCGTCACCGGTTGGCCCTCATTGGCCATCGAGTGCTCCGTTTGTAGGAATTCCAGAAAAGCTATCTTACAATTGAAGAATTTGCGCAAACGTTTCAGAAATGTCTCGATTATTATCAGATAGACGTGAAAGAACACTATTTTGGCCCTTATATTACGGTCAACATATAGAAAGTGCGGAATCTTGAATGAGCTCACAGTTCCACAATCGCTCCTAAATATTAGATTAAATATATTAATGCAATAATAAGTAGACTTAAGGAGAAATAGTTATTGAAATATTGCTTAAGTAAGTTAAGAAAACCAGTTAATAGTTAAGTAGTTATTTGTTTTATGCAGGGATGTCCACACAATCAACTCAGGGTACTTTTCACATTATTTTAAGAGGTCGATCAGGGGGGCTAAATTTTGTTTAAAAATTTTAAGGGGAAAAACTCATCGGATTTTATTGGAAGATTAAAGCTTTTCGAAATCGAGGGGTACCCAAAAATTCCAAAGCCACCATGATCGACCCCCTAAAATTATGTGAAAAGTATTCTGAATTGATTATTTTGGCAAAATGTCCCCATTTTCAAGTCTGGACACCCCTAGCTTTATGTCACAATAAAATAAAATTAATATTAAATACGTTACAAATATTGTGTAGAATTATTATAACCATGTTAGGGTCCAGGAAGAGTTATTTAGCAATCTTCAAATTTTTCTAGAATTTAATTGAGCAATTCAACATATATTCTACGAGTTTTGCAAGAATTTACCAAAATTTAGCATAATTAAGATGTATTTTTCTAAGAATTTAACTAAATTTGACCCAATTTAGAAAAAAATTGAAGAAAAAATTCTGTATATTTCCCAGAATTTAGATAGAATTTCATAGAATATTTAGTAAACAGCCCTGTTTGATCATAACTTGCTATTGGCAGGAAAGGTACCTCGTCTGTATTCGGTCAAAACCAAACGGGGTATTCCGTGTTGGACCCCCTTCTCGACATCCCTGCCATATAGATAATTCACTTACACATCACTTTGGAATCTTATTGAGAAAAGCACTCAGAAGTGGCAAAAGGGGTCACAAAAACACTAAATACTCCCAAATGATATGATACCCAGAACTATGTGAAATTGACTATTTGGAGATATTTTGAGGCTAAGGTGTCTTACAATTTCTAATAGCAAAAAGTTGTTGTCACGTGACAAATGAGGCGCCGTATGTGTTAGAAATATAAATCCCATACAAGTAGTGCCATAAGAAACATATATTTTCTTTACATTTGGAGACTCACACAACAACTTTGCTATTAGGACTTACAATCCCATTCAAACCCTTTGTATATCTGATTCAGATGTTCTCCAGACGTCTAACTAAAACCAACTAAATATTATATCAATTCTTCATAATACAGGTGGTGTTGTAGTGGTGTTGCACTACTAATGTACCGTAGTTGGATATCAAAAGCTTTATTTGTATTTCTATTGTGTCATCATTTTATTGAAGACAAAAAAAAGTTTCATTCAATTTATTCGTTTCAAAAGCATATGTTATGTTATAATTGATTAAAAACATTAAAGAATTTGTTTGAAATACAAACACAATATAATAGAAAAAAAGAATAGAAATTTCAAAAAATAGAAATTTATAAAAAATAGAAAAACTCAAAGGTTTTAAGTTTCAATGTTTGAAGACATTTCTAGAGATTCATTGTTCTGTGTTTAGAGATTAAGTGCAAATATTTGCTCGAATTTAGTTCTAAAACAAAGTTTTTCCTAAAATATAAAATTAAATTATATTTATATAAATTAAACAGACATTACATACCTATACAGATAAACCCAAACCAAACCAGATATTAGAAGACACTGTTGTTTACCAAAACGCTTTGTAGACATTAAATATGAGATTGCGATCAGAGAACAGATTACTAAAGCACTTAACAGTCTTTTGTTTTCAGATCTGTTAAGCCATTCGCCGATATCGTAGTCGAAGAGAATATTCCAATAATTGGAAATTCTGAGCAAAACTAATACCAATAAAATGCCCAATACTTTGATTAAATTGTTTTCATGTAATGAAGAAAACGGATCCACTAATGAGACAATAGTCTGATGTGCGCTTCGGTAATGATTTCGGACAGCAATTGTCAAATAAATTAATGTAAAACTTGAGGTCATATAATACCAATAGTAGTGTTGGGTTTCGACAAAACTGGTCGACAATAGAAAGAGGCAATTGAGTGAAATTGTTGTCAAAGCGAATATCGTTTGAATGTCTTTTACTTTTGCAAAGATTATTGAATTTTTGTTACGAAATTCAATAAATAAAAAGCCAATTATAGACAAAATCGCAAGAATTACAGACAGAGTTAGTAATGAAAAAATGGATTTCTCACTAAATTTCGTTAACAAATGTGTTTGTATTGAATCCAAAAACTCATTATAAGAATCGGCGGACGATTTGAAACTAAAATTCTCATTAAATTTAGTCGAATTCTCGTTATTTATTAGATTTGTGTGATATTTAAAAGCCTTTTGAATCAATGACTTGTGTTTTGGAGTAAATTCTTCTATTAATTCACTAATTTGTAGTACATTTGAAAATATGTGACACAACTGTTCATCTCTTTTCATATTCAATGCATTCAAAACACTTGACATAACTTTTCCGCGACTTTTGTTTGGCAGAGGAAGACCTAATAGTGCAGAGAGTGTGGGCGCTATGTCTACCTGTAGTACACGTTCAGTCCTTTTGGCAAAATTATTATTAGTTTTTTGAGAACTAATAAATATAAGCGCAGTGTCTGTCTCTTCGGTAGTGCTTCCGCCGTGGTTTCCGATATCAGTCATCCCATGGTCTCCGGTTATCACAATTAAATAAGGCTCCGATATGTCCGGTGCGGACACTTTGGTATATATACTTTTGATAACGCCATCCATTTCTAACAGTTTTTTAGGCATTAATTTTGAATGATATCCGCCGTAAGAGTGGCCGATGTGGTCGACCCCTAAGTAGTGGGTTATCATTACATCCCAGTCCTTTAGGCGTTGCAATTCCTGATCCACACAATACGTGACATTTGTGTCCACTTCTGTATAGTCGGTGGCGAAGAAAGAAGAGGTGCCGTTATATCTATGGAACAAATGTTTGGGCAATAACTCAATCCATGTCTCGTCGCCGAAGAAAACCACTCTTTTATTAGCTTTGAATGCGTTTTCGACCAGATTTTCGCCCTTAAACTTATAGGCGCTTAAGTTCAATATGTAGTCCATAAACGAGGGAAGGGTTCCACTGATTATGGCTTTAATTCGAGGCATAGTTACGGTCGGAGTCGCAGATATACTGACGAAACCCATTCCTAAATAAGAATTAGTATTAATATCTCTTATTATTTAATGTTTGTATTCAAACAAACCATTAGTTTTCATAACAGACTCCGTGAACGGCATTCCCTCAATGTTTTCATTACTATTAGTGTTTTGGACGGACTTCTTGTGGTCAATGGAAGGAATAAAGTCATGTCTGAGTGCGTCGATCACTACTAAAACCATTTTATTGAACAATGGTTTACCTGTTCTCTGCGGTAATCGTTTTTGACAATAAGTATTGATTTGTTTGTATTTATTGTCATTCAATATATAATTAATTGGTTTTATATTCATTTCATTATTAGTGTTTGTATTTGTGGTAAACAATACTTCTTCGGCGTTGAAGAAACTGAAGGCAAACAATAACATTGCCATCAATTGTGTCAAAACACATATCAATGGCAATGATTTCAATAATAATTTATTCATTTCTATCAATACATTAATTCACTTCAAGTTTAAAATATTTTTGAAAACTAATTATTAATTAAATTAAAACATTTGATGAAAATTAGTAAACAATTGGTTTAATTGACGTTATTTACGATTAATTAATCCATTTATTAATTATATAACAATTTAATTGCTATTGAATACTGAAATAAATATTAAAAATTAATTTACCGTAAATTCAAATCAATTTGTGTCACATTTTTTCGGGTGTTTTCATAATTCAATTCACACATAAATTACGGCATTTTATTAATTGTATATTAATTTTGATTTATTTATTTTTTCAATAATTGAACGCACAGTTGCTATAAAACTAACCTGAATTGTCATTTAAATCACCTATACTAATACCAATACTATTATAGCGTATACTCAGTTAAATGGGTTTGGAATCTAAATTATCCAATTAACCCTGGGCTAAATTTTCATGAACTTTCCAGAATAAACCCGAGTCTTCTAGGAATTCATATATTCATATATAACGTTATGCTTATTAAGAGAGAGGAGTGTTTCAGCTTTGGTTGACATACAGAGACTCATATAATCTTAAATTGGGTTCAAAACTCCTGATAAATAATAACATAATATAATATACTTATAATAAATATAATATTTTGAAAGTTATTTCTGGAAATTATTTTGGAGACAGTCTTCAGACGATTGTATAAAAGTGTAAACAAAATAATGTTTTCATTCATTCATTCAATAACTCGTGTTTTGAATTGCATTTAAATTCACGTAAAATATAATAAAGTGATTGAAATAGTGTTAAGACATAGGCCTAAGTCCTAAGTCATGCCTCAGGGAAGACATAAAGTGCCGTTCAGTGCAAAACAGAAGAAACAACAACTGAAGGAAAAGAGGGATCAGAAGAGAGAACAGAATGTCGGCCACAGAAGTGATGAGGATTTGTCGGAATCGGGCGAAGGAGTGTCCTCTCGTCCCACAGTTGTCCACAAATTGAGCGGAGATTCGCATATAAGACAAGTGAAGCAAATGAATGTTCAAAACAGATTAGACAAACACAAAGACGTGAATCGGTTTGCGCTTCAGTTCTTCGAAGAGACGGCCGAAGAGTTGCGCGAAAGACGTGAAAACTCTCGAAAACCCTTTGAGTTTTTGACCGAAACTGCTTTAGAAATATCTGTCGAAGAAGTGTTCACTTGTAATGACGTGAACAGCACTTCGACTCTGGATTTGCCGAAACGTCCGAAATGGGACTCAAGTATGACTCCAAACCAATTGGAATGGAGTGAACAGAAGTATTTCAGAGAATATTTGGATACAATTCATAAATCAAACGCCAAATTGAGTTATTTTGAGCTAAATCTCGAGACGTGGAGACAGTTGTGGCGGGTTTTGGAAATGTCTGACATTATTCTACTGATTGCTGACATAAGACATCCGGTCTTTCATTTTCCGCCTTCTCTTTATAATTATGTCATAAATGAATTGAAAAAAGATATGATTCTTGTCTTAAATAAAATAGATTTAGTCGACTCTCCACTAGTGATCGCTTGGACTCAATATCTTAAGAAAATGTTTCCCGAATTGAATGTCATTTCATTCGCTTCTTATGCGGGAATGAAAGTCAAGAACAATAAGAAACGAATCGGAAAACTAAGAATGGCTTCCAATGCGGCCAAAGAACTGCAAAGTGTTTGTCAGAACATTTGTGGCGAAAAAGTAGATCTTTCGAACTGGAGGTCAAAGATTGAACAGGAATTACATGAAGAAGAGTTGGCCATAAATGACGACTCGAGTGATGAAGACATCGATTCCAATCCATTAAAGACTGGCGAACAGAGAGTCGAGAAGTTTGATCTCAATTATTACAATCAAACGGAACGCTTCACAGACGGTGTCGTAACTATTGGATGTGTTGGTCACCCGAATGTCGGCAAATCAAGTCTTCTCAACTCAATTATGGGTAAGAAAGTGGTGAGTGTTTCCCGAACTCCCGGACACACAAAGCACTTCCAAACCATTTATTTGACGCCAACCGTCCGTTTGTGCGACTGTCCGGGTCTTGTGTTCCCATCGCGAGCGCCGAAAGAATTACAGGTTTTGATGGGATGTTTCCCAATCGCACAACTCCGCGAACCCTATTCTGCTGTCGGCTATTTGGCCCAAAGAGTACCACTCCATAAAATATTACGATTAGTGCACCCAAACCAAGAAGGAAACGCTGTTGTAGAGCACCAGTGGTCTGCTTATGACATCTGTGAGTCGTGGGCTATAAAGAGGGGATTTCTTACGGCCAAAGCCGCGCGCCCTGACGTCTATAGAGCAGCCAATCATTTGCTTCGTATGGCACTCGACGGCCGGACTCTATGTCTGGCCTTTTATCCGCCAAATTATGTCAAAGAAAAGGACATTTGGGCTAAACATCCGGACATCAAATTCATTGATTTAATAAAAGGACAAAAATTGGATTCAGATTTAGACGAAGACGTGGCCACTCCTGCTGTCGCTGAAGAAGAGGAGAGTGAAGAAGAAGATGAATCCGAGAGCGAAGAAGAAACCTCTGGAATTGCAACCAAAAGCAAATTTGCTGTTCTTATGGAATCGGATTAAAAATTTGTATATTTTCTTATAATTTTCTTATATTTAATAAACATTTTTGATTTAACAGAATATAAATCGACATTAAATTATTGATTCATTTATTATAATATTATTAAATGCTTTGAAATTATTGTGCATTTATTTATTGAATAACTTCTGAAATGTTTTTCATTTAATAATCTCTGAAAACAAGATATCTTTTAAATAATAACTAAATATTTTTTCTCTTAATTCGTTAAACGTTTTTATATTTACTTTTTTCCTAAATATATGTAAGTCTTAGACAAACAAAATGAGAAAATGTTTGATAACATAATCAGACTTTGTTTGAGATAAGAACGAATGCAAAGTAATAATAGTAATAATTTCACGTTTTTGTTAGCAATAGTTATTTAAAAATCGTTGAATCGCTGAATAAACAAATTCAGATTTTAAAAGAATATTTGGAATTCAATTAAAATTATATAAAAAATGGGTTTTCTCTACTCGTATTGGAATATATTTATAGTATTTATCGTTATATTTAAAGTATGTCATTGTGTGAAATCGAATCGGCCATTAATTGGGATCTTATCACAAGAATACTGGGACGAGCCCTCACATACCCAGTCATATATAGCAGCTAGCTATGTTAAATATTTGGAAAGTGCCGGGGCTAGAGTTGTAAGTCTATTAAATAATTTGTTTGTTCATTAAAATTATAGCATTTATTGATATTTTAGGTCCCGATTCTCATCGATCAGAACGAAGATTATTATAAGAAAATTGTTAACCAAACCAGAGGTCTGTTAATTCCTGGCGGAGGACAGGACTTAGAAACTTCTGGTTACGCCAAAGCCGGACGAATGCTTTGGAAAATTGTTTCGGAAAACACAAATGATTTCTACCCTATTTGGGCGACTTGTCTGGGCTTTGAATTGTTGGCTGAAATAGTGGCCAATCAAACAGATGTTCTCATAGATTGTGATTCAATAGATATTACGAATCCATTAATATTCAAAAGCGATTACAACAATAGTAAACTATTTAAGAACGCGGACCAAAAGATTATAGACGTATTGACTCTATTTATAATCAATTATTCAAACATTTCACAGAAATATCTTTAATTAGAATTTATATAAGATGTCAAAAAGGATTTACATTTTAATTGTTGTTTCAGATCCTTCAGAAAGAGAGCGTAACCTATAATTACCACAAGAAATGTCTGAACGAAAGCGCATTCAATAACAATAAGCGTTTGACAGACTTTTTCGATATATTGACGACAAATAATGACAAAAATAATTTGTCATTTATATCAACAATAGAAGCTAAGAATAATGTTCCCGTTTATGGTGTCCAATGGCATCCGGAGAAGAATCAATTCGAGTTTGTTTTGAATTCCAAACACCAGAATATTCCTCACACTTCCAGTGCTATACTTATCGGTCAATATATGGCAAACTTTTTTGTAAATGAAGTTCGAAATACAGACCGACCTCTCATTGATAAGAAACAAGAAAGTGATTTACTTATATATAATTATGAACCCATATATACCGGGGCCAAAAACACCGCCACTTATGAACAGATTTATGTGTTTAATACCTCAAATTCAAACCTTTGGTTCGTTTCATTCAATTATTATGTTTTTATTGCTATTCTTGTCATTCAATCTTTTATTTAATTAATTACTTTATTCACAACTTTTAAATCAATTTATTTATTTTTGATCACATTTTTCTCAATTTAGTTAATCATTGGTTAATAATTATGATCTAAAGTCTTACTTTTACTCAAAACTGGTTATCGAATGCATTACTTATTGTTAGAACTGATTCTTATATTAAGTAATTCTGTAATTAATTCAAACGATATCTCAATTAAAATATTTGTTTCATTTTTAGAAGTGTTTTAAAAATTATGAAATTTATTTATTGTCAAACAATTTGCACTTTTCAAACCTCTGGCCACAAGACTTAAGGATTCTTAAGTTTTCGGAATATTCAGTGGAATTTGGCTAATGCCAGAATTTTGTTACATTTTTGCTAAAATTGATAAAATTTTGTTAAATTCTTACACAATTCACCATGTTTCCATGTTTCTGCTAAATTCTGTTGAACAGCAAAATTCGACGATTTCAAACTACCCTCCCCTGGACCCCCCCCCCCTGTCAATATTAACAAAATAATGACATCACAGTCCTTAAGCTTCACCGAAAACAATAAGTCTGCGCATCCCTGTATTATAATGTATATCTGTTTTAAATTACAGTCTGGTTTTTGGACACTGGTTTAAGAAACCAAAAGCCACTCACATATAGACACTAATGATAAAAAATAGTACGTTTTTGGACACTAATTATTGAAACCATTTACATATAAAGCAATGTAAAATTGAGACCATTTTTAGACACTTATTCAAAATGTAAATGCTTCAAAAATAGTGTTGTCAAATTAGAAAATTAAGGGGTAGTCAAGCTCGATATAAACTGGTTATTACGGTAATATATAGGTGTATTTTGAAATACATTCTGATCAGCTAAAAGGGTCTAATGCGTTTTGGTCGGGCACGTCTATAGGATCTCCACTTGAAACTACTTCAAACATAGTATATTTTTATGACGTGATGGTTTTGAAATATTGTCAAATTCATTACATGTAAATAGGAACATGACCAGAAACGATATTAACTTATAGGTGTTAAACTGTGCGCTTAAATGAGCTGGGCTTTCAAATACTATTGGAGAAGAGTCTCAGACTAAGCATTGTTGTCATAGCGATCCACACTATTCTCCAATAGTGTTCCAAATGTTGAGCGCGCAGTTTAACCCCTATAAGTTAGTATCGTTTCTGAACATGATATTATTTGCTACAAATCTTAGAATATAAAGAGTTTGTAATATATCAGAAATTTAATTTAAATTATCAATAATTTCTTATTTATCTAAACATATTTCTAGTATTTAACAATAAATTAAACAAATTTTTGCGTCAATCGCTTGTGATTTATAAAAATGATATTATTAGACTAACCATGTTCATTTTGTAATACAACAAATTAATCAATAGGGTATTGACAAACACCTATTTTACAACTTGCAGAGTTTGTATGCAAACGAATGATATAGTGAGGGCCACTTTACCCAACTTTATTGCACCTATAAATGCCTATTTCATGGGTTCGAACCTAATTGAAAAAGTTATGTAATTTATTGATGAATTCAATAATAATTTTAAAAAAGTAAATGTTTTGGAAATCGAATAAAAGAAATTCTGAAATAAAGAATAAAAATTATCAATAATTGAGGCAAAATCCAAAAAATGAGAGATCACTCGAATGAAGAATTATATATTCGACAATTCGGTGCTATATTTCAGATACAATTCGATGAAAAACTAAAACAAATATAATTTACTGTCAGTGCTGTTGTAATGTGAGTACTGATCGAAAATCATATGTCGAACAACACATCGACACAAGAATTCGTCGAACATATGCTCAAAATTATAAACCAAAACAACAAACTGTAGAGGAATTGCTTAGAAATAGTCAAAACCAGTTTAATTCTGATTTGAGTGAATTCCTGATTGACCTAAACATACCTTTCCATAGACTACTCAAAACGGGTGCAAAAGATTTCTTGAAAAATATACAAAATAGAAGTATCCGTTCCTTCAACGCAGTGGAGATCAAATCTGAGACCAATTTATGATAAAACAATTGAAAGAACTTGAGGTCAATTAAAAGGTAAATATATTTGGATTAGTTGTGACGAAACGAGTGGTAAAGAAAGTGAAAACTGGTTGGTGTGAGGGTTGGGTCTCTTTATTCAGAAGCGAATGAGAATTAAATTTTTCACTAAATATGCAATTTATGACAAAAGCTAATAATTTCACAATTAGTCAAAGCATTACAAATGCACTTAACATTCTGTGCCCGGAATGTATAGAATACGACAAAGTATTACTATTTCTATGAGACGCCCCATAAATGGAAAGGCATGACAAACATTAGCCAAAGCCAACACACCTGACATGTTGGGCACACTCTTTGCATATGTTTCTGAATATTCAATAATTCACCCAAAAGTCAATCGTTTGGTCACTTTTTGGAAAAAATATTCAAAAAAATGCCGAATCGATTCGATGCGTTTAGAGACAAATTTCCTGATATACCTCTCCCACCAGAACCGGTTCCATCACTTAGGGGTCGAATATTATGCCAAATATTTACCTCAATTTACTGAATCATTCAAACATTAGATAAGGAATCAGTTTTTATTGAGGAAGCAATTGATTAGTGAATGATTTAAGTATTATAAATGATTTGGCGTTTATTTGTTGTCATTTCAATGGTTTGGCCGAAAGGTATGACTCAATTAGGGACACAACACATGGCTCGCAATGACAGCTTGAAAATAGTGTAAACAATTTGTGATAATTTGAATAATTTATCAAAAGATTCGTCAAAATTAGTTTTTAAACAATTTGAAAAAATTGTCAGAAAATACTGAATTAAAACGAATTAAAGATATATTTATGAAATATTGAACAACAAATGCGATATTATATTAGATATTGACTGAAGTCCTCAACAAATCTCGAATTTCCGAATCAAGATTTGCCGATAACTACCTCTGATGTCGAACGAAGTTTTCCGGTTATTAATTCAGTTTATGTGATGACAGTCTTAGCTTTGAAGAAAAGAACAATATTTTATAGTCAATTGCAATAATAAATAATTCACTTATTTTACTAATTCGTGTATTATTTATGGAAAAATGAAAACCTATTTAAAAACTTATTTAACCCCTTTTCTCACCTCTTATAGGACCTATAAAGGGTCCAATAGAACCTATTTTGCAATAGCCTATTAATCAAGTTCTAATAGCATCTAAGAATATTTCATTTATTAAAGTAATATAACATATGAATCAATACGACAATCTTGGTTATTTTTGCAGCGAAGAAAATATTACTTTATTAATTTAATTGTGACTTATAAGTAGTGGAGAACTGCTATAATAGTTTAATTGTGTCACTAATAGGCATTTCATTAAATTATTTAATTTTTGGAAACAATATAACGAAACCAATACAACGACCGGTAATTAATAATTAATTAAAATATTAATTCAGCAGAAATATAAAATATTCATTTGAATTGGCATTAATAAAATAAAAGTTGCAAAACAGATCCTTCCTGCGCAATTTCAGTTATTAAATTATTATCAAAGCTCAGGAGTAGCCAGCGTCGGCCGAGTCCCGGGGGTATAAGTGGAAATATTTTCTCAAAACGTCAGGGGGTATACAAAATTCCAAAATATGGAATATGTATAGGGGTTGGGGGGATGGTAAGGTAACAACAAAAAAATTTTGCCTGGTGAGTATTTTGCAAAATTTTCGAGACAGTAAGGGTATTTAAATTGCATCCCCTTCCCATTGGCTGCCCCTGTTCAAACTATTATTAAATTAAAGCCATTGAAAGAATATTTAAATAAAGCTAGATAAAATCATATATTCAATATCAAAATTGTTGAGTTTTAATTGTTATATGAACAAGATGCAATTAGTTTTAGTTTCAATATTAGTGCTGTGCACAACACTGAATATTATTTGGGCCGATCCTATTGTAAGCCACCGTCAGGGCCAGAATGGTAGGGCTGAGTACGTGCACGCAATCATTCACCCAAAGGATCTGAACACCGGTGAATCGACTTCGAAGAATCAGAAAATGGCTAAAGCGATACGAGCTATGGGTAAACCGGGTGATGATTGTGGGCATATTGTGGCCAACATATTGGGCGGTCCAATGAAACCCTATAATCTGTTTCCACAGAATTTAAGTGTAAATCGGGGCGAATGGAAGAATACAGTGGAGACACATATTAAAGACTTCTTGAGTTCAAATTCAAATAATTCAGTCGACTTTGAAATACATTTGATTTATTCGAAAACTACTGACACCCGACCCACCAAGATTGAATTTGTGGCCAAATTCTTTACAAATTCTAAGCTAGCTCCATTTACTGATATACCAGTCAATGGTAGACATCGTGTTGCGGCCAATCCATTCAAAGGAGTAGTATTTAACCCTGAAAAGTAACAGAAAAGACTAAATTTATTTTATTTCTACAATAGCTTGGTGTTAATCTGAATTATGAAATTTTTATAAACTTATTCTATTTTCAAAAATCAACCAATTTCCGATATAATATAACTAAAATAAATTAAAATAAAGTTTCTCTTAAATTTCAAATCAAATGTTAATTAAAATAATGCTAAATAACTCTATAATTTTTAATGATTTGTTGTAAAAGTTAGAATTTATTGAATTCTAAACTCAAGTACTTTCGGTCCTAATCTGAGCCTTTGTTAGGAGTTATAAATCATATATTAATTAATTCTAACTTTAATGTTTTGTCAACTGTGCAGAGAATTTAATAGCACTGGACATAAGGTACAAAAACATTGAATTATTTTAATACTTTGTAACGGTATTGATTCAAATCGCCAAAAATATATGCATGTTGCAACATTCTGATTCTATAAACTATAGCAAAATGTATAGCGAATTTATCAGTGAATTCAGGTGTTTAATAAGTGGTGGTTAGTATCGGAAATAAAGTTAAATCTACATTTCACCAGTAATTAATTAAAGAATATTAATAATTGTAATAATCAGTGGTGATCACGACTTACCCATTGGGTAAAATATGTTTTGTTATAAAGACTTCATTTGTGTGTTAGCATTGATTTCCTTATGACGACATATCCTGTACAAAAACTACAGTACTAATAATCGTTCTTAGGGTAGGTACCAGTGAGTCTGGCTTTTGATAACAAGGGATGAATTGACATATCATATTAGTTCCTAATTATACAAAACCCAAAAAAATTTATTGAATAAAAGTGAAATTAATTGAAAAGAAAAGTTGAATATAATATTATAATTATGAAACAAAATAATTATTCATCAAAATATTCCCATTTTGGGATATTATCTATAATTATTGCTAACAAATTGTTATAAAAAGAATGATACTATTCTGGAATTTGAGGAATAAACGA
>JAQFXN010001562.1:0-14854 GCA_034693365.1 Liacarus xylariae
ATGACAACTCTTAGTATCATAAATTCAAATAAAAACTTCTCCTATTAATATAACTTAAATAGAAAAATGATTATAAACTTTGATATATTTTATTCGTATGTTTAATACTCATGTTTAAACTATTGTCTATGATTGAAGTTTTTAACCTAAAAAGAAAAAAATCTGTATAGAATTGAAAGCATTTAAAGATAGTCTCAATATATATGAGAATAAGAGTACAAAAATAAATTTATATGCAATACACAAAATTTTAAAAGACTACTTACATTAGATATGGAAGAACATATCCAAATGAATAAAAATATTAGAGTAAGAATGTCTCAGTGATACCTAGAGTCAGGGATGTGGAAGGGGAGGTCTAGCCCGGAATACCCTCGTAGCGTTTTTGTCAGGTACCCCTATAGGCTCTCATAATACATTTTTCTGGACCACCCATTAGCCTCAAATAAGCAAAATTCTCAATTTTACTCTCCCTTGGACTTGTTCTAGGCTCTAGCCTAAAAAAGACCCCCTGTAGTCTTACACCTTCCACGTCAGTGGTTTTAAGATAATAATTTTGAGTTTTTGTTTTGCAAAACCCCCTATTACTATATCCAAGTTATTTAATCTCGTGATAGTTTTTTGTTCACATAATTTTATATTTGAATTCATTAATCTTGTCATCGATTCAATCATTTGTACAATTAAATTCAGGTAAACGGAGTGGCAAAATGTAAAGTATCTCTTTTAAAGCTTGAAAAAGAAAATAAACTGTATTTAATCAGTGATATTTAGTAATTGATAAGAAATATAAAATCAATTTTTTTATAATCCTAATTATGAGTTAGGTTTCAATAAAAGCGATATATCTTTAATAGACTTTTATGAATTTTAGTTGAAATTATTTGAATGAAAGGTTTATCAATTCATTTATTCAGTAATGATTAGAGATAAGCAGAGGCCAGGCCAGGCTCTAAGAGTTTTGTGGGTCTCCAGCCCCGGCTCAGGTTAAAAAATAATGGGCCTAGGCCAGGCCCAGGCTCACTACTATGGGCCACTGATTTAGCCTTAATTATATGTAACCATAAATTAAGTAAAACTTTGTGAGTAAAGTAAGAATTAAAAAAATTGTTTTCAGCTCAAGAATTCAACCCACTATTCAAGCATTTCTTTGCAAAATATTCGAGATATGGAGGGTATATTGCAGGGGTAGTCAGACTCAGTGAGTTATCTTAGAGTTGAGATATCGCAGAAATAATAAATTCAGGATATTTTTACATCATTTGAAGAGCTTAATCTAGGGTTTGTATTTTAGAAACCCTAGCTTTCGTTTTTGAAAAAGCTTCAATCTTCCAATGAAATCCGATAAGTTTTCTACTCCTATTTCCTAAAAATTTGAATTTAAAAAAAATTCTCCTCCCTGATCGACCTGTTAAAATAATGTATAAAGTTTTTTGAGTTGATTATTTCGTAGATATCTCAACTCTAAGGTGCTTTTTTGACACTCTGAGTCTGGGTACCCCTGGAATATTGGTTATACTCCCTTACTGCCCAAGGTTTATAGGCCCCAGGCCAGTAATTGGGCAGGCCGGTAATTTTGCGGGCCTATGCTTATCACTAATAATGATAAATAATTTCAACTAAAATTCATAAAAGTTTATTAAAGATTTCAGGCTATTAAGGCTTTCATTTAAATCTAATTCATAACTAGGATTATAAAAAATTGATTTTATATTTCTTATCAATTACTAAATATCACTACAGTTTCTTCGCTTTTTCAAGCTTTAAAAGAAAGAATACTTTACACTCCGCCACTCTGTTTATCTGAATTTAATTGTAATTGCTGTTCTTAACCATAAATTCCACCTTGTTATTATTGTATCCGACAGTAAAATTAAATCGGGACTATAAATACTAAATCGGGACAACCCTTCATATAATGCATATAGGGAAAATAATACCCTGTTGTTTTAGTCTATAACAACCCATATTAACAGTATAATCAAATTTCCGACACTCTTTACTAATAAATATCTGAGTTCCCGAGATTTCCTAAATCTAGTGATACGTAAAGTCAAATGACCAGCGTCTATTTTTCGAGGAGATCCTTCGGGGAGAATATGGAGATACACTGAGTCATTATTTTGTCTGTTTTTTGTATGAAGTTCAGTGGCATTCCTAACTGTAAAGTCATGTCTCCACTGAGGACTTGAGTCTGATTTTAATACTCAAGTCATGTGCTTTACTTGAAATGAACTTCAAAACAAGTTAGGACTTAAGCTTCAGTCAACAACTTATGCTTTTAATATAGTCTTCACGTATGAATTGTATGTCATTAATGAATAGGAATTTTGAACTGATTTAATCAAAGTTTTACGATTCATTCATGACATACAATTCATATGTGAAGACTATATTAATAATATATTAAATGAATACAAATTTTTACTTTAAAATAATGAAAGGCTAAAATCAATAGAGAATTAATAACGATATATACTTTTTATAATTTAAGTGATGTCAGATCTATGCCCACGAAATACAACATAAACACTTTAATTGACTTTTTGATCTGGACTTATTGAATTCAAAATTCAAAATTCAAAATGCACACAAGTCCAAGTTCTCTTTAGTAGAGACATAACTTGACCCATTGAACGTTATTGTATTCTCCAATTCGAAAACTAGTTTTATTGTAATTCTTATTTTTAGAGTACAATAAATAGAATTCTTACTATGACGACATGGCCAAGTACGGGGTAATGCATGATAATCTTTGATTTAGAATGTTGATTCACTTTATAATTAACAAGTTAGCGAATTTCTAACCTGACATCAAAAGAAGTCACTCAAACTAATTCTGAAAAGTATTGTAAATGCATTAGATGTGTTTGGGGCAATTATTAACTGCACCAATATTTATTATTTAACATTCCTCCAGGTAAATTAGAATATTTGTTTTTTCCCTTTTTTAAAAAGTGGAATAATTTTAGAAATAATCATTTTTCGGAAAATTCATTATAAAATAGAATTTTATTAAAAAGAAAATACAGTATAATAGTTCTGTTTCACCGTTTAGACATTTCTTCAGTTATTCGAAATGAATTCTTTCACTGAAATCTATTGAATTTAAAATATGTACCCCTTATGACATTCATTGATAAAGGAATTGCAGGAATCGTTTCATTAAATTCAGAAAAGTTATATTCAAGAAAATAGGTCTGTTATAATTTGTTTGAAAGTAATTTATATTTTCTAAAATAAATTTTTTGGACAAATCGATGAACTGTTTTCATCTATGATAACAGTTATTCTGTTTATATTCAAACGATGGCTTTATATTTATATAGAATTGTTCGGAAATTGTTTCCTTTCACAACATATTTAGTACGAATTGTAAAGCTATAAAATTTTTAATTTCTTAAAACACTTAAATTCTCATTTAAAATCAAAAATTTAATTATTTATAGGGCTGTAGAATAAAAATGGATGAATCGGGGAATATAGTGGTCAAGCGATACAGTCGTTGCAGTATTTATATTAAATCATTTCAGAATCAGTTCTCCGATTCCAGCGTTTCCAACGAAATAATCAAAAATAATGGTTTATTAGATTTACAAAAACCCTATTTATTATTCGATATGAATAAGTTTGAGAACAATATGACTCGAGAACTACGGTCTGCGTATCCAAACCGCAAGAAACTGGAAAACCAATGCGTTTCGTGTATTGCGTTCGTCAAAGACAGCCCTAATATATTGGATCTTCCCGTCTATCTTATGATCATAAATATTGTTGCATTGGATTTACTTAAATCTAAATTAACTCTCAGTTAGTCTTAATTTGAATATCACTTTAAATCATTTTTATATAATTATATCATTGAATAACTACTTATTTCTAAATACAGTTCCGTTTACTATAAGACAAAAAGTGCAGAAAACGCCTGCAAATAGAGTACCCGATTGGGTATCACTGTTTGATCGGATAGACAAACATCAAGTTATAGAAGAAGATCCCTATTCACTGCCGGCCAACGGTTCCTCTTATGATTCCAATTATTACGCAAATAAGGGAACTTTGCTCAAGAAGGCCACCTTAAGAGAACCCAAACCACCCAAACTTCCCCCAAGAGATTTCGGAAAATATAAAACAAAGAGTAAACAGTCCTCTAATTTGATTCAAATTCCGACTCCAGACTACTCTCAGGACGAAGACATCTATACAATCACTGGAAAGTCAAGGAAGAAAATACCACTTTTTAATAGAGGTATGGATTTGTTTGTCTAAAACTAAAGAATATTAGAGAATATAGAAATGAATTGTTTGCAGATGAGGACCCATACTATTGTGGAATGCAGGCCAGAGTAACCAATTTTGTTAAGCCAATGACCAGTGATTCAAAAAAGTCGGTGGCCTGGCGTCAAATGCGCAAAGTGTTTTCGACCGGATATATAAACACATTAATACCCCCTTTGACTAAAAAGAAAAGATCAAAATCTTCTTATTATTCAAATTACAACTCTTCCGAATCGGATCCTTACGCCTCACTTAATGACACAATTTATGAGCCCATCTATGGAAAGGTCGGATCCAATAATTATTATTCGGGCAATAAATACGTTCCATCGACTGTCAGAAGTAAGGCTTATGTGAGCCAATGGCAAAACCACTACTGATTTCATTAATTTTCTGTTTCACTATTTTTTGTTTTGTTTTAAACTCATTTTCCTAATGAACTCAATTTATTATTTCTTAAATGTTTATTAAATACTCATTTGAAATAAAATTCACATTAAATTCAAACAAATTTATTATTGAATCCAATTATCTTATGTTAATTACATTCAAAAGTGATTTATCAATTGGATTTCCTGACTCTTATATATAAGAACTTTTTGAGAACTTCTCAAGCGTTTCATTCATAGAAAATTCTTGTTCTCACAGTCAGCACAAGTCAGTTGAACTTTAACTGCAGTTACAGTATATTCTACCCTATAATACCCGACAATAACAATACTGTAATAAAATTGATTCATTATTTTTCGCAAATCGAAACGAAATCGCAGAGAAAAAGAGAAAAATAATTTAGTGATTCATTTAGCTCTCTATTAGTACTTTATTAGATAAATGTTTCAATCGTTGAAAACAAGTTCTTCGGTGGAAAAAGTTTTCTCGTGAGAAAAGTTTGACAATTGATGTAATGTTTCCCAAAGACAGCATTAGATCACAAATGAATCCTCATTTAAACAGTTTGTGTAAAAAATATTTTAAATCTAAAAAACATTAATTATTTTTCAATTTTATTCGATAAGTCTTTGAGAAATAAGAAAATAAATTAGATTTGAAATAAGTTGATATCGAAATAATCATTAATTAAATTACAGTAATTGACTTTTAATACTGTTCTCAATTAATAATCTAATTAAAAAATGGTTTTTAAATAAAAAAATACAGTATTGTAAAACTTACTTTTACACTTGTACACTTTTTGACTCCTTTAGCTAACTCTTATAAATTATTCAAGATTTTTTCAAATTCTAGTGCATATAAATTATAAAACAAAGCCATTATTCAATAATTTTTAAGGTTAACGTTGACTTTTTATATTCCAATACATTAATTGTAGATTTTTTTTAGGAAATCAACTCACCAGGAGTGGATTCTAAATTTTTGACCAACATTTTTAGTTATTTCGCTTATTCTCTTCTATAATGTTTACTGATAATTATTTAAATAAAAGTTTGTGGCAATGGCAATGTTAAGGGGGGGGGGGGTTTGGGGATGTAAAGTTTGGAAAATTGAATTTATAATGCATTTTTAAAGCCAATACAAGAGTTTAATTATCACAATATATATATTTTTGTAAACCACTTATAAAGACGATTACAACCATATAATGACACACTTCTGGCCAATGCCGTCGGGATCAGGTCAGCGCTGGCCATTTACCGCAGAAGAACATTAAGCACATCATTAGATTTTCCTTGAAGAGAGATTTACAAAAATATGTATATTGTGACAAGTGAACTCTTGGATCAGCTTAAAAGAGGCATAATAAATTCAATTTTCCAAATGTTGCACTCCCACAAACCCCCTGAACATTGCCATTGATAAAAATGTTTATTTAAATAAGTATCAGTACACATTTTAGAAGAGAATACTCTAAAGAACTAAAAATGTAGGTCAAAAATTTAGAACCCACTCCTTTTCAAACTTCAATATTTAATACTTCATTAGTATTTCTTGTTTGATTCAAGTGTTCCACTAGAAAATTTTGAACAACACTTTTAAAATTTTATGAAACACATTGAAAGTTTTAATTGTTTCATTAAATTATTTAATTTAATTTTCTGCCAAACACTGGTTAAACAAGGGTGTCACCCCAAAAATCCCAATTCCTATTATTCCTAATCATAATAATCCTAAGATTTTAAACCCATTAATCCTAATCTTTATATTCCTAATATTTTTAGACAAATTCTCAAAAAACCCAAAATTAATTATGACATTGTTTATCGACTAATTATTAAACTATAAAAGAATTAAAACATTTTAACTGCACTCCAAACTTAATTCTCTAATTTAAGGAACGCTCACTTTTTTAATTGTAAGCAATTTTTAAGCAATTTTTTTTCTCAACTCTGTTAATAACGGATAGTATATAAATCATTCATTAATAGCGACAAATCTATGGAGTGGTTGCCATTTGAGGTTCTTGAGACTTGTGTGTTCAGATGCAATGAGCAATGATATTTTTAGAATCTAGTGATTGTAAAATATTGTAAACCCATTCCCTATTATATTCCCACCACTCAAATATTGCCACTCTTTGATAACTTATATTTTTATTGATAATAAATAAACTAATACGAGCTCATATTAATGGTAATTCATTTCTTTTTTCGCTTGTTTCTCTCTCTCTCTCTCTCTCTCTCTCTTTCCTAAAAGCCAACCACAGAATCCAATATTATATTGAAAACTAAAAATTTAATGTTAACATACATTAAGAAAATTTTTATTTGTTTCAAAATAATATACAAAGTGTACAATTTTTCTTCTTCTTCTATTTTTATGGATAAATTAAATATTAAAATCTCTTATTTTTCTTTTCTATATATATATATGTTTTATTTTGTTTTTTACATTTTATCTAAAATAGAGTTCAACATAGAGTAGAAGCCGAGCACAAGAATTATCGATGGCTTTTAGATTTCGATCTCCAGTTTTTAAGACTTTGTGGTCTAATATTATATTTATGAGTGTATTGGAGAACAAAACTGCAACCAATTTATTTGGATGTCATATAAATTGGAGCGACATATTAGATGATGTGATTGCATACACCTCTTTCAATGCACACACCGATAGCTAATGATAACTATCGATAAATATAATATTGGATTGCATTCATGAATAACAAGTTTGGGGACACATATATTGGCCTTTCAATCATGTCATCTATCACTGTCACAGATGTGAGAAATAGCACTTCTGATGACTGCAAACTGAATGATCGCATGTCTGAACTACAATATTCAATCCCAAGATATACACAATAATTATTTTGAATCAATTACTTTTCTTTTAATATATAGCATACTATAAGTAAGGTTGCAAAATTTCATGAAATTTAAAAATGAGTGAAACTTTTATTTTTTAGTGAAAGATTCGAAAGCTATATTTTGACAATTATTTCTGCAATAAACTTATTTTTGGTACTAAAAATCTTGTTTCAGGTGCATAAAGTCTTCTTGTAAGCAAAATTGAACTAAATCTTGGTTATTTTTTAAAATTGCAAAATTAAACTAGATTCAAAACAAAATTCTTGAGATCAATATATAAATTGAACTGATTGGATTGAAATCAAAGCATGCTTCAAATTTATGCATTAAAACTGTAAAGCAATAACTTATAGAACATAAGCATTCAATCGGTTTTGTCAATAGAACTCAATTTTGTTAACAATTAGTTTTAATCGTATACTACAGTATAAAAGCAGCTAATAATTCAAAAAATTTCTAAAGAAAAACATAAAGATATTCAATACAATACACTCATATACTTGAACCAGATTAATAAAATTTTTATACCAAATATTTTTCAAAGATAAATAAACTGATTATATTATTGTATCATTCTGTGTTATATGAACAAAATAAATTTGAAGCAATCATTTTATGAATTTGTGATTATTATAACTTTATGTATGAAAAATCAAGGCCTTGTTCTCGTTGTAACGCATCAACTATTGCTGACTCTAACTATAGCTCTAACTTTAATTTTAAGTTCATGGAATGAAATTATTAGTTTTTATCCCGTCATCTCTTTCAACCGAAGCTGATATCAATAGATAAAATAACCAAAATACCTGACTGTGATGAAGAAAGAACGAGCAATTTTGAGACATTTATATTTTTACCTAACTCACCTTATTTTTCATATTTTGAAATTTTGCATACCTCTCCAACTCTCTGGCATTTTGAAAATTTTTTCTAAAAATACCTCGACCCCTTCTCGATCCTCGACCCCTTCTTGACTCTGACGACCTTTTTTTATCCATCCCTTTTTAGGGGGACCTTCTCTCTGCACAACCGGGGATTTCAACACAGCTAGGGATCACTGCTTGACTCAGAGGCATGACAGCGAGGATGGTGTCACTTTGAAAGAACACACCTGGACCCTTCGTACAGCGAGGCTCGTGGCGATAGCTGATCGCATACTACCAATTGACGACCCTTGGTTTGGGTCCGTGGTCATCTTGCCCCACCCCAGGCCCAACAACCTAAGCTCAGAGAGAAAGATTGCTCACTCAGTGCAGGGTTTCGAACTCACTACTCTGTTGCCTATTAAGCAGAGACATGGCCGTTAGTCCACTCGGCCACACTCTGACGACCTTGGCGACCCTTGATTGTTACTGTAGTCTATTTTTGGTGATATAACTTTATTAATAAACATATTAGAATGTTTCTCGGTTAATAGGATTGAGTTCCCCGCTATATTAGCATTTTCTCCTGGGCAACTCTAAATTTAACACAGAATAAATATTCAATCTCGAATCTGAATAAAATATTCTAACAAAATAAAAACAACTAATAATTATATTGTTGCTATTTTATTTAAGCTTAAATCATTAAAATAACAGCAAATAATTGAAATTTAATAATAAAAGCAATTTCTTCATACTTGTGATAAGGATATTG
Organism: Liacarus xylariae; assembly: GCA_034693365.1. Lineage (NCBI taxonomy): Eukaryota > Metazoa > Arthropoda > Arachnida > Sarcoptiformes > Liacaridae > Liacarus > Liacarus xylariae. The sequence continues at coordinate 9,183 of JAQFXN010001562.1, forward strand.
AACAGAGGTTGTCTAGGTTGAGCATAGTCTAAAAACCCCCGCTAAGTTTGAGATTTTGCAAAATAACCCATGATCTTTTTGCATTGTAGACGCAAAAGTCGTATTTTTACCTTACATTTTGTGACGGTACAGCTTGAAATACCCGGAAATTATTCCCAAATTAAGCCATATGCATTTTCATGTTTTAGAATTTTTTATATCCCCTAACTTTTTGAGAAAATATTTTCAAAATAGCCATACCTATTCCTTGAGACACCGACGACCTTGGTTACCTCTGGTATTGCAAGAACACATTGCGAGCTTTTTTGCACGTATGCTGAAGGGGATGGTACTTTGAGATCACTACTCTCTAGGCAAGATTTGGAAAAATAATCCATTAAGGGCACTTTCTACCTCAAACAATTTTTTTGCTTGCAATTTTCGTTGTTTACAACTTCCCCCTAACAATTTTCGAAAAAGCTTTAATGTTACCATCAAATCCAATGAGTTTTTGATCTCTAAAATTTTGAATAATTCCAAAAATAAATTTCAAAATTTTCCCCTTTATTTGAGGTGGGAAATACCGATAAATAATTATTTTGGCAATATTTGAGATCTCATCTACCCCACTTCGACATCGTTGCCTTTTCATTATTCCATTTGTAATAATAGATCTACTAGGATAATTTAAGAATATCAAATTGTTCATCTAGCGATATATTTTTACAGATGAGTTGATTTAATATAGGAACTTATATGTAAGATTTAAATAAATAAAACAAATTTCTGATGCTTCACTAGAATTGATTTCGATTTTTATTCCAGAACAATTGTCTTGTTAATATAATTGATTTTGTCATAAATTAAATACTAAATAATAAAACAAATTTTTATAATTTTTCAAATTTCTATCAATTAAACAATATTGCTGATTAGCCAGGCTCTACTGGCTGCTGGATCTGCGTAGACAGTGGGTCTGACAGTGGTGTCAGCTGGGCATCCATTAGCTCCCCAGGAAACAATACCCACCAATTCACCATTAACTTGTAAAGGTCCTCCAGAGTCTCCCTGATGGATTAAAAAAATAATTACAAAATAAATTTATAAAAAATTATTGGTATAAGAGATTATTTATAAAAGATAATTGCAATTATTTACCCTTCTTATAAATGCTTAAACAAGATTAATTTTTGCTTGTTGTTAAAAATTAACTACAGGTACTTTAAAGCACTTTTTAAACTGTAAGCATTATAGCTGTTTAAGCAATATCATTTTTTTAAAAATAATTGTGTTAAAATTTTAACAATATCAAGTTAGTTATTTTCTGTCAACTAAATCTCTTGATATTCTAGTAACTAGAAGAATTTAATATTTTTCTTTAAAAATGATTTAATATTTTTTTGTTTAAGTTAGCATGCTAATATGTAATTTGAAAAATTCTACTTACATTACAACCACTGGCTGTCTTGCTCTCGGCACAAATCATGCTAGATGTAATCGGGTTAACATCTGACCATTTGGAATGGCACTCAGTTCTGCCTAAAATGTTCATTTGGACATACTGCAATTGTGTGGGCAAATTGTTGTTCTGGTTATTATCCCGACCCCAACCGGTAAGATGGGCTACAGTTCCTGTTGCTGGTGTTGCAGTGGCAATAGGTATGATGGCTACATTGTTGCCCGTGACCACAGTGTTTTGTAATCGGAGCACACAATAGTCAGAGTCAATTGTGGCACTATTCCAGCTGTTGTGGATTATAACTTCTGTGACTGGGTTGGTGGTGGCCAGGTTGGTTCGGTCCACTCCACCATATTTGACTGTTAATGCGGATGCAGAAGATCTATAGACAAAGAGATATTTAATATTAAGTAAAAGATATTCCCTAATAATCTAAACAAAAAAATTATTAACATTCTCGCTTATTCAAAGTCTTAACATTAACAATATCTTATTCATATAATAATGTTATTGTATTGTAAAAAGATTGAACTAATTATTGCAATTTAAAGCTCCAAACAGTCGTTTCACAGATTAGATTACAATACTTTTAGTTTGGTAAAGTGTCTTAGAGATAAGTGGGCATGTACTATTAACAGGTTCACTAAAACTAGGCGTTCTCTATAACTGAAAACAATAAATTAGAAAAATATCAACCGGACAATTGAAAAATGAGCTTTGATGGAAGCTATTTGTGTCGTGTTTTTTAAAACTAAATATAAATTATCATTAAATCAAATCAAACGCCTCACCCCTCACAACAATGGGCTGCTGTTACTACTGTGCGGCTGCCGACCAGAGAACCGCCACAGATATGGCTTTCGCCAAACCACGAGACGGACAGCAGTGAGACCTGGAATGGTGCTTGGGTGGGACTGGCAGGCGCTCCACCAATTACACGGCCACCACTACGTAAGCGGCTAATAGGACTCTGGTTAACCCTCGGTCCTACCCATCGATAACCATAAGCTGCTGTCGCCAAACAAAGCACCAATACTACTGCCAGAGTCCTCATTATTGTCAATATAGTGAACTACTTCTGATGTCTCTCCCACTGAATTCCCACTTTCCTTATATACCTATAGTGTAATATAAAAAAAGAAGGAATGTGTTGTGCGATGTGTGTGATGTCAGATATTTCTGCCATAACCTACATACATATTATTGTTTAATTAGTTGCCTTAAATTGCTATTTGAAAATATTTCTCGTCCCCTTTCTTTCAATGAGAAAGTGATTTATTCCGGATCTAATCTTAATTTGATATTCAATTAAATAATAAAATGTTTTTTTTTCTAATAAAATTGTTTTTATACTATGTTATTAATTGATGACATTCAGATAATTCGTTTGATGAAAGCCTCTACTTTACATGACATGGTTGTCGAATAGGTCCATTATCATTTTAATCGAGCTAGTATACAAAAATATAATTTTCATAATTGTTCTATTTGTATTTGTCAAAAATTAATTATTAAAATCCATATAGATTTATTTAATTCTAATAATAGTATTATTTCTAACTATGTTTAAAGATAATTTTATACCACTAGTAGAACTCACTCAACAATTGAATAGTAATTTATATAGAAATTGAAACTACATGAAATTTGATGCATTATTTAGCTTTTATATAAATAATAATTCAATTCTATAGCTGACTATTGCTGGGTAAATTTCAATTAATATATTTCCATTTTTTATAACTTCGTTTATTAATAAAATTGCTTAATTTGAATACTCGTTTATTTTTTATAATTATATCATCTATGAATTTATCATTTAAATACTCAATGTGGTCATAGGCTACGTAAATGTTTCAAAAAATGTTTTATGTAAGTTAAGAATTTAAGAACTATACTATGGAAAATTCGCAAGGTTAATTTAAATTTCTTTTCAATTAATTTTAAATAAACTCTGTCACAATTAATGTTTTCACTATTAATGAATTATAAATTTAAAGTTTATTTCTAATTTCAATTAAGCTTAAAAATTTAGTTTAAAATCTCTTAAATGTGTTTTATTAGAATTTATTAATTTGTGGAAGTTTTTCCACACAAATTGAGTGATATTTGTCAAAGACATTAATTGAAAATCATCCTAGATTATTTATTTAAAATTAACGACTCGAGACTTTTATTATCCCTGTTCATAACTAATTACAAATATAACATTTATTTAATTGTACAGGTATCTTTTAATCAATGCAATATATACAAATTGTGAAAAGAAGCTATTTTTATTATCCGCTCTAAATAAAAGTTTTATAAACGAGACAATTATGATTTTTTATTAATATATTTATTCAATTCATATGACAAACATGTTTTATTATCTAATCATTGAAGACATAGTATTTTAATCGTACTTTCAAAATTAACATGCAAGAAAACATTTCAAAATACAGAAAAAATAATTAGCATGTTATATTTTTTCTGTAAAAAAAGTTAATGGCAAATAATAATTGTTAAAAAATTTTCAAATTAAAACAAAAAAATTAAAATTGCAAGATTAATCTTGTCTAATTTCCAATAGGTCTTTATCGCATTATTGTTCATTCTTATGGTTTACATTTTTTTAAAAAAATAACTATCTTTTAAAATCAAAATAATTTACTGATTTTACTGTAATATTAGATAAGATTTTTAGAAAACAGGATTTGTCTAATCAATTAATTAAACAATAAAGATTTTAATCATCTAAATTTGCTAGTACTTTCTTATTTTCAAGCTTAATTGAAATTTATATAAATAGAATGAAGTTGGTTTTATTGAACGATCAATATTTGTAAAACAGCCTCTGCAACACACTTTGTGTAGAGTCAGCATGATTTCACTGGTCAAACCAGAGATTTTGCAAGACAGATCATTTTTTAATATAAATAATAATTCAAAATTCATTGAAATGTTTCGAATTCAGAAATAGCAACCAGACGTTGGACAGGCAATACAGTGCTCTATAACTTTTAACAGTATAGAATGTCACAGAAACCACTGGATGTTTGTCATGTCTGGTAGTGTTCGTACAATTTAATGTTATTAAAAACAACCCCCAACTGCTATACAAAAACTGTGTTCAGTACTTACCACGATATGCCCTGGCGCGGCTGCGGGGTTTCCGAATTTAATGTATATATGCTGAAAGAGGAATACAAATACTGTAAAATCAATATTTTTATAGTTTAGGCAATTACGCAGGTTTTAGGGGTTTTTAGAAGGGGTTAACGTTTAGATATCGAATACTATTAAAATTATGACATTTGTAACTATAAGTGTCGGTGGCCCAGTGCTAATACAGAAGCACAGTAGACGCGCCAGGTTATAACATGGCTAGACTCTCTCTCTCCTCCCCTCTCTCTCCCCCTCTCTCCTCCCCTCTCTCTATCCTCCCCTCTCTCCCTCCCTCCCTCTCTCTCTCTCCCCCTCTCTCCCTCCCTCCCTCTCTCTCTCTTCCCCTCCCTCTCTCTCTCCCCCTCTCTCCCTTTTAATTTTGTCGAAAAATTATTTTTGAATTTTGAGCTTTTTTTCAAATTATTTTATCGGCTTTTAATGCACTCCTTTGCTGAACACATCAGCGCTGAGCATACCGTTGAGTAGAGTCAACGCTGAAGTGTAAATTGCAATGCTTTTCATTCAATATAATAAACTGAATAATTACATGCGATTTCATATCCGATATCAACAATAAATTCGAATACAAAAGCCATCATTAAGTCATTTAAGTTTTAAATAATAAAATATTCCCCGAATAGAAAACACATTTAATTATAGAGATATCCTGTGATAGCTCTTATGGAACAGAAGATATTTAATTAATTTCAAATAAACACAACAATATAAACTAAGTTAAATGGTGAAAATTTATTTAATGAATAGAACCTTGTACTTTTTATACTAAAAAATAATTTATTAAATGGGGTCACCAAGTTCGGTCGAGTCGGGAGAACCTGTTGGAAGGTATCATTCAAAAGACAAAAAAAATATAAGGGGGATAATGTAAAAATTGCCTTTTACTTGAAATGTTAGAATAGAGAAAGTATTTTGAATGCCTTCGAAACAGTGGAGGGTATTTTACCCATACTACTTTCTCAAAATCTTTAATTTTCTTATCCCTTAATCTCAACAAATATTATGAATTGATTATAACTCATAAGAATATATTCCGTAAAACTCTATTATTTATTGTAAAACAATTGTG
>JAQFXN010001563.1:0-14846 GCA_034693365.1 Liacarus xylariae
AAGATAGATCTACTGAAGTCATAGTCAATAATGGAAGTTATACTCACTATTAAACTCTGTATTATTAAAATTTATGATACTAAAATTTTTATATGGATCTAATCGAAGCTATGCTAACATAGTCTCAATATATATGAGAATCAGAGTACCTAATTCATATTGCATTCTTTCATGCCTATTACAGTGCCTATAAGGGATTCAATAAAAACTTATTTTGCAATCTCCTAATAATAACAAAATGATGTTTAATGTAAAAATAACTTTTATATAAGCTTTTTGAATATTTTATTAAACAATTCAAACAAAGGAAATACAGTTTATTACACATAAAAAGTAATAAAAAATATTCTTTAATATTTATAGAATAGACAATATTGCACACAAAAATCAAAAGAAACCAAAATTTAAAATGTTTTATATAACCAAATATTCAATTGTTAGGAAAGATATGTAATGCAAACCTTTTCTTATAAAAGTTCTAAAAATAAAAATTATTGAATACACAACTTATAATTTTATATACAAATAGGAATATGTTATATCAAAAATTTATTTATTCAATATATAAAGAAAACATTTGAATAAGAAATACAAAAAAAATTCATATAATGATAGTATAAAATAGAAAATGTTTTTAACACTTAAACAGAAAATAAAGCGGAATTTTGTTAACAAAACAACATAAGAGACACACATTTACATACAAAAAACTAGTTATATATATAAATATATATAAAGAACATTGAATGGGAAAAGTAGATAATGGGGCGGAAATATGTTATTTACAATCAATCGATTTGTTTTGTTATGTTTTGAGATTTAATTTTGTTTTCTAAAGAGAAGTTATAGCATATAAAGCACTATATAAGAGGTTTTTATCTTTTTTTTTCTTATGAAGTATTTGAGCAAAAAATATGATTTGTAGTCAAGTATTTTAGAATTAGTATATTCTTAAAGAGTCACTGCACCTGAAGAATAGGAAGAATCAAAACAGAATTAGAAGAAGAAGAAAAAAGAAGAAGAGTTGTTGAGTAGTCAGAGATGAGAAAATAGGTTAAGTAGTTGTTTAGGAGTTAGTTCGGAGGGGAAAAAGAAGATTTTTTGGACTGATATTAGCAAAGAAATAGGCAATGATTTCTGAATAAGTTTGGAAATAAGTTTTGGGAATAAGAAATAATATTAAATTAATTATAATAATAGTAATAATAGGAAACAATAAAAAACAAAATCAATCGATAGGATAAGGGTTTAGAGAGACATACAAAACATATAACATATACGAGAAAAACAAGTTTTAGACAATATATTGAATGAGAAAAAATTGGCACAAAGATTGACAATAAAGACAGCGAAGATTTACTGCAAAGACTATTTAAAATAATAGATAACTATTTGTTTTTTGGACTAATTTTTTGTACAAAACAAATGCATAAAATAAGAAAGTTTTGATTTGCTTCTCGTTTAACAAATAACACAGACTTTCAAGACATAGACATATGAGACAACATAAAAGTGAAGGTAAAAACAGAGCACTGAATAAACAGGGGTTTGGAATTACAGGTAAATTTTTTTGAACACAAAAATAGCATTAAAAGTGTTAACAAGTTTTTTGGAGCGATTGGATGATTGATAACAAGACATTAGTTTTTGAATTTTCTAATATACGAAAGAAATATATTAAGAAATTCATTATTGAATTGTTTAAACCTGATGAATGGGCTTAAGGATAGGGCGAAAACAGTTGATTTTCTTCGATTATGATTATGAATTATAAACGCTATTATTGTGTTGTGAATGATTGCACAGTTTGATGGACAGGAATAGTAAAGTATTTTGTTTTTGAGATGTAGAACAGTATTATACAGAAGTTATTGGGAGTTAAGCACAAGAAAAACAATTGTCTGTAAGAGGAGAGAACAGCTATTATAGGGAACATTAAGAGAAGTAGTTTATATTTAATAAGATTCAGTAGATTTTTTTATATTTGAGCTATGAATGACTATAAGAGTTATACTGTAGAACATACCCAATACTCATTCACTCTTAACATCATTGGAAAGTAGAATAATTAATGAGCTATTTATCGGATTTGAATAATAAGTGATTGAAAGTTATAATAAAATATTAGCATTTTTTGAATTGCAGTAAACAAAGTGTGAAATAATCTAGATTGAGCAGAAGATTTGCGAGATTAGCTAGAGAGTTTATTCAGGGGCACAATTTAAGAGTTTTTTATGAGTTGAAATAAATTTTACTAATATTCGATGAACTGTTGGTTTATTTGAGAATTTTGATGACTGGAATCGAGATATGAATTATGAAATGAATGATTTTACACAAGCACTTGTGCGTCCGACTGCTCGCGTGTGGTATGTGTGCACTATTAATAGCCACCACCACCTCCACCGCCCATATCTCCATATCCACCTCCACCACCTCCGCCATATTCTCCACCTCCTCCACCACCGCCTCCGTAACCTCCGCCTCCACCCATACTTCCGCCATATCCGCCACCTCCATCTCCGCCACCATAACCTCCTCCTCCACCACCGCCTCCATATCCTCCTCCACCGCCATAACTCTGAAATTTTAAATATTATTGTATTTTCTAATCATATTTAACTATTTATTATTATTTTGAATTCATTTTTTTGCATTTCAATAGATTTTCAAAATAATTCTTGAATTTATTAATTGTGAACTAATTATCTTGAATAACACCAATTCCTTACCGGCTCTGGACAGGGCATCATCATCATTGGCTCCTCTTTCTTAAGTGGGATCGGTCTGAGATAATTAGACAAATGAAATATATTTACTAATTATGACTTTTAAAAGTAATCAAGGTAAATTATTTAATGATATATATGATGCTTACATTGGGATAGGAAGGGGTATAATCTTAGTTTTCTTCTTCAATAGACTAAGCAATGAAATAACCGGGGTTAATTTTTTCAATAATTTCTTCAATTTCTTCTTCTTAATGGAAGCCTCGATAGGCTTTATGTGATCACTAATTAGTATTAAATCCAATACCACTATTGACATTAATACCAGTGCTAAAGAAGTCCGTCTGTTATAACTTAAAACCATTTTTCCGATCGATTGACACAAAACAAACTTTTTATACAATAGAAAAAACTATATATTATTTAATCACTTATACAATACAGCAAAACACATAAAAAATTGGCATTAGATTTGATTCAAAGAACTAATTGAATAACAAAAAAACGATTTGAAAGTATATATAATTTAATAAAGCATTAGAAAAAAAGTTAGCATTTAATAGACGAACAAAAAAAAATCTAGTGAGAAGTGTTTTTTACACAACAAATAATAAGTCACTTCTCTCTACAAAGCAATGAATGCGAATGTGATGGATGTGTGTGTAGAGCACAGGTATTTATACCAATTATGTAAGCGATTGTCACTTTTCAAAAATAAATATTTCCAATCAGTAATACAATAGGAATATAGAGTCAGAGGAAGAAAAAATAGAAAACATTAAAAATAAAACCACTTTTTATTTCTATTTTCATAACTGTTTTTCGGCACTATTTTTAAACTAACTTTAGAATAGGAGAAGGAGGGGATAGAGAAAGAGGGTGAAAGCCTTACTATTAAGAATTGGCAGATGAGTGCGAGAGGGGAGAGGGAGGAGAGAGAGAGAGAGAGAGAGAGAGAAGATAATGGCCTCAAAGCTCATCCCCAGACGTATTTCTAATATTATATAATAGTATACATACACTTATTTCAGCCCACATTTTACTCTTGTATAACAACAATAAGTAAAAAGAAAAGTAACAACAAATTTAGAATAAATATAAATATTTTAAACGAGAAATTTATATTTAATAAAAAAAATTATTCATAAGATTCGGTCAAATGAAAGGCTGACAAATCAATTTTTATTTAGCTATTAGTTCAATAGGAGAAAAATTGGGTATGCATTTCGATAAGAATCTATTTTTTAATAAACAAATTTTTATTATCATTTTCCGCACTTTTCTTACATCTCTCTCTCTCTCTCTCTCTCTCCCTCTCTCCCCACCTCTCTCTCTCTCTCTCCCTCTCTCTCCCTCTCTCTCCCTCTCTCTCCCTCTCCCTCTCCCCTTTCTAATACAGTATTACCCATATATGCCATTCCCCTGCTAAGTGCAATTAAATGATGAGTATTCAAATATTGGCAGTATATGTGTTGACCCACTCCACTCTCGCTCTTCATCTCTTATTTTTTTATAATTATCATAATATAAATAATTTTCACAATTTTATACTTTATTTGTTTTACTCATCCCTTCTTCTCCCCTAACATTTTTTTGACCCAATCTTTGCTCAATACTTAAATGTTTAGCACAGTATTAGAGTGTAGTTAATGTCTTAAAAAAGAGAAAAGAGTTGTTATTTTTTGTCAAAATAATTGAATTATTTAACCCAAAAAAATGATAGAATATTTTCTTTAATGATTAGTAATTATTTGCTAAAGTTTTGTTTAATGCCAGAGATTATCAGAAACCTAATATTTAAGGCCTAATATTCGGTTGATTTCTATGATAACAAAAGTGTCTATTCCGGAAGAAAATTACTGCTTAATGCTCTTATAACTTAATATTTAGTTCATTAGTATATAAAATTTGTCAATTATTCTCTAGTGATTATCCAATTATCATTTCGGGTCTTCAAACAATGTACAGCTTTCCAGATTTTAAATCATCCTGTGAAATGCTTTATTCTCACTCATTAGCTTTGATTTTTATATTTGACTAATCAGTGACCGATAGACAAAATATCAATTTTAATTGTTGAGTCACTCATAGAAAGTCATTGTATCAAAGTTTTTATTTTGAATTATTTGATATTAATGTTAATCTTTCGGTAAAAAATTAATCAAATATAAAAACTCAAAGCTAATGAGTAAAAATAAATCATTGCTCTGGATATTTTAAAATCTGGAAGGCTGTATTTCCATCTTATATTACTGTAGATTCTAAACTATTATCGATTTCTGCACTTTATAACATCACCATTGCCTTGCTGTTAATAATAATCTGTTTTTTAATTTTAAAAACTCCTTTTTTAAATATCAGACAATGGAGAATTTCCTAATTATGATGCTTTTACTATGAAAAAATGAATCAAATTAATTGTAATAATAAAAGGGTCATCTTCCTTGTAGAATGGTTAAAGTTTGTCTTGTTTCTGTACAAGAACAGCACAGGACAAGAAAAGATTTCAATTAGATTAGGAAAAAAATGAATAAGTTAATTCAAATTTTAAAAAAACATAAACCTAGTCTTTAAGATGTCAAAAATGTGCTAGTAATTATATTAGAACTAACTTTGATTTCCATTTATCAAAACAGCTATTGTAATTTGATTTTTCACATAAATTTTAATGAAAAAATGGTTTATGAAGTGAGACAGGGCGTAATAAGATGAAATATTTTACAATTTGGAACAAGACAGGGCAGGATATCAGTTCTGGCCATGCTAAGGACTATGGTTTTTATTCTCTTCCTGATTGATCACATTGTTAAATAATTTATTACTATTTTTGTTTGATTAATGTATCAAAACTTATTTAAAAAGTAGATAAAGAATAATAAATAAGAAAATAAAAAATACAGTTTTAATTGAAAAGTATAGCCAAAAATAAATAGAAAAGTAGAAAGAATTAAATGAATATAATTATTGTCATAAATTTGTCAAAACTTCATTGTTTATTTCTATAGTGTACTTGTTAAGTTTACTTTTAATAAATATTTGACACAAAAATAAATATTTCTGACTATTTATTCAATGATGATATCACTTAACATAAATCAACATTTTTGACATAAGCTTAAAATAGTTTTAAAAAAATATAAAAAATGAGCTGAATTTTTATTCAATAAGAAAATTAATTAAAATTCTTTCATAAATTACAAGTTATAGAAACTAAAAAGCTTCAATACAAAAAAAGGACAAAGATCAGAAGTCAGGAATTTCACACATTTATTTCTAAATGTTTATTCTGAATAAAAAAAAGATATCTTTAGGAAAATAGCCATTTAGAAAAAAAAGTTCATTGCTCATCTCTATATCAGATGTTTTTGTTAAATAAGTATATCATTATCTTTTAAATAAATCAATATCTTTTGTTTAGCCCTTTATTATAAAGACATACTATTCATCCAATTCATGACCTGAAATAAGAATTAAGTAATGTTTATGTATTAATCTGGAAGTTTTGTCTATTAGAACTGGAACACTAATTATCATTATGATTAGACAGCAGGTATGTTCAGACCTCAAAATGTCCGGGTGGATGTATATTTTTTTGGCGAGAGCCTAAGGGGTCTAGTGTAAAGTCTGATGGGGGATATTGCAAATTTTGGGCCAACAGGTCTGAAGGTGAGAGGGGGTTCAAAAAGTTTTATTCTAGAAAGTAATAAAGTCGTTTTAAATGTACAAGATTTGTTTATTTAATGATTTTTAAATACAAAACTGGTGAAATAATGCTCATCAATGCTCCCGACCATTATTGTGTATTTCTGACTTTTTCAATACAAATTTCAATGAAAACAATAAAATATTATTAATTTCTATAGTATAAAATGCCTCGGCTCTATAATCCTTTGGTAAGAAAACTATTGTATATAAGTACTACTGAAACCAAATGAAAGTCCCAGGGGTAATAATGTCTTTTCCTTAAAATAATTATATTTTCTATAGGATTTAGGAAAAGACATTCTTGCCCCTGAGACTTTCATTTGGTTTCAGTAGTACAGTGTGAGATTAAACTTCGGACACGCAAACTATTACATTGCATACTATACTATATTAATTTCTAATAAATCTAACAAAAAATTTCGTAAACGCGCGGTTTCCTAAAAACAGCCTAGAGGGGTGGTTACTTGTGGAGAGGTATCCGGCCAAAATGCCAAGGAGTATTCCGAGGTGGACCACTCCCCCTTTGGACATCCCTGTTAGACAGAAAATACAGGAGAGTTTTAATAAAATATTTGAGTAAGGCATTTATGTCTAGACAGAAAATAAATGGGACATTTGAGAAATCTCAGGAATTTTAAGCTAATTTCTTTCCATTGTTATACATTTTAAGAAAATTGAAATCGATCATCAAGCTTGTTTTTCAGTTATTTTACTGTTATTGCGCTTTTAAACTCTATGAATAGTCATTACATTGCGTTGAATGAATGGTGGTTTTGAAACAAATTAATCTTGGCCTTCTATAGAAGAACTATGAGAAGAAAAAATAAAGTTTATATAAAAAACTTTGTAATTTTTTTTCTTTCTAAACACATCTTTTTCTGTGTCTCACTCTCTCTGTGGGAAACATTCCATTCATATAAATCAGTCATTCATTTAGTTTACAGGTTTAGTCTATTCTAAGATTTTCTTTTGTTATTTGAATTTTATTCAACTTTATTATCGGACTTCAGAAAAGTCTTAACACAAAAATTTAAAAAAAAATCGGAAAAAAATACTAAAAGAACAAAACAAAACATAAAATCTCAAAATCTATATATTCATGACTAAAGTGAACAAAAAACATAAAAAAATTTATGTAAAACTAAAACAAGAAATCTTTTATAAACAGAATTATTATTATTATATAAGGAGTTATAAATACACGAGAAGAGAGTTTGAGAGGAAAGAGGTTTTGAATTTATTTTTTTTATTAATGACTAATAAAATGGTAAAACAATTTCTTTTTATTAGATTCCTATTCTTCTATAGACAGACAGATAATTGACAGTTATCCCTCCCCTCCCTCTCCTTTCTGTTCTTTTTGCTCTGTCGACAGAAACAACGGGAGAGTTATAAACGGGAGTAAAACGATAAGGGATTTATTTTTTTCTTTTATTAACTATTATTAAATTATTATATTTTATAATTTTTTTTTTGTTGAAATTTAAGTCTAGAGTTGAAGTCAGGGGCCGCCAAGTGGGGGAGTGGGGGTAGAGCCAAAATAATCCCTGTCTCGACAATTTTGTAAAATACCCGACTGACTGAAGCTATTTTTTTAACTTACTTATTTTGAATTGTTCATTTTATGTCATGCTGGCAGACCCCCCATGACCCCCCTGTTATTTTAAGAAAATTTCAAAAAATACCCTCACTCTTTGTTGACTTTGGCAACCCTTGATTGAAGTGAAGAATAAAACTAAAGTAAAATCAAAAATAATTTTAATTAATATGATTTTTCTAAAATAGAAGAATCGAAATAAAGTGTATTGCGCTAAATGTGCTAAATATATAATTGTTAATCAAATTAAGATTGACAGCACTGGTAATTAACTCATTTTTCAGATATTCTTCATGAATACATTGTTTTTTTCACTCTGAACTATATTAAACAAATGAATTGAGAAATTAAAAATAAATAAATCATTTATTTAATGCATTGCTAATTAGAAATATATTTTTACAGTTATTTCTTTATTGAACTTCTTTTTATAACTCTTTTTTTAAATAGACATTTAAATGTTAAGGCTTTTAAGATATATCTCTAAAATATTTTATTATTAGCTAATAATAAGTTATTTGTTTGAATAAATTAACAATGTTTCTGAGAATTTATTTATAAGATATGTAATAAATTAATATACAATACATTTATATTGATTGAATTGAGCCATTTATGAGCTAAACTATTTATACCGTAGTTCAAACTTGAACAAATTACCCATCTTTGTAAAATTTATTTATGATGTTTAATATTTGTCAATCATTTTACATTTTACTACAAATTTATTTTCTCTGATACTCCGGTATAATTTAAATGAAAACATCACATTAACTACAAATTCTACATTGTTTCATCATTTGTTTTTAATTTTTATCAATTTAATTCTGCAGACTTATAATTATACCGGTTTTTAATATAAACCTGTTCACTCACTGTTTGTCAAATATTATCTAATTAATAATAATTAGTAATTAATAATGCTAATTATTAATGAGTCTAATATCTTATGGATTCCTTTTTAGAAATGCAAAACCCTTTTTGAGATCACTTCTCTCTCAGACACTTTCATATTTAAAGACAAGAATAATCACTAAAATAGACATAAGATTATGAATAAGCGATAATCACTCTTGGAATAAAACAATTTTTCGATTTGCACAATCAGAAAACAAGCGCGCGCTAAGCTCGTGCATTTTGTGAAATTACTTTAACCCCAACCTTTATTCCCCATTCAGTCTAACAAATAAATATATATAAATAATTTACTAAAATAGAGTTAAAATAGTAACTTTTATTTTTCTTAATTTCATTGTTTTTAATTTTTGCCAAACGATTAGGTAATCTATTATTTATTTTACTTAATGTGCAGTTAAAGTAATAGAAGATTTAATGCTATTGTTATAAAAAGACTTTTTTAAAAATAAGAATTTTCTTATCTCTTAATTATTGTCTATATTTTGATCGATAGTAAAAGCAAAGATAGGAAATAACAATAAATTGTTTGACTCTTTGACTTCGATTTTTTTTCTCATAAACTCAATACAAATAAATTTTTTTTCTCAATGTTTTTCTTTGGCTAAAAATAGATTTTTAAATTTTTCAATTTAAAAAACATTTTTTGCATTAAACTAAAATATTAAATATTTTAAGCGATAATAAAGATTTATTGTTATAAAGAAATAGTTATAAAATATTTTCTTCTAAATTTCATTGAAAGTTTATTGATCTCAGTCTCGATGAACAAAGTTGTTTAAAATCATACAAAAGATTTCGTTTTCACACTTAAATGTGTATATTTTTTTTCTTTATATATAATTAACATTTATAATAAATGAAAGTTTTTATATTTGATAGACTGTGCGATACCTAAACGAGGTTTTACTGAAAGATATGTCGGTTTATATTTTAATGATTTTTGTATTATTAAAATGAGTAAAAATAATATGGGATCAAAGGAAATATAGCTTCAATAATCTGGCTTATTTCAGTGATCCTCACCATCTGAGATATTTGGATTCCCCTTTACCACTTCCCTATGATTTGGGAAATTCAAACAGGTAAACTTCACAAAATTACAAAATACCCACAGGGTTTCCTCTTCTAAAACATTTATTTTAATTTTATCTTCAAAAAATTAGACAAAATTTGGAAAATTTTATGATTATTTTAAACTTCAAAAATACACATTGCTGGAGTGAAGTTTCTCAAAGTGTAAATACAATAACATCTAAATTAAAAAACATTAGTGTATTAACAAGACATTATTTTAACACAAATAAGTCAATATAAGAGTGGACCAGTATTCTGCAAGTAGTACAGAGTCACTAGGTTCAATTCCTTGAGCCTTTTGACATTACTGATTTTTTTCTGAGAAAAGTCACATTTTTGACATATTTATATTTAATTAAGTATTTATAAACACCTAATGATATTTATATAAATTATTCCCTAAGTGGCGTAAACGAATCTAAATACTCATTTTTCTTCGAAAGCGGAGTTAAAAATCATTAGTAATGTTCATTTATTCATTCATTTTCATGAACACTTTTGTACCTTTTGGTGTAGACTTAGTTCTCGAATTCTATGCGTCATGTGTCTAATACACTCCTTGTAGAACAAGTGACTGCTCATTGCTAGCAGTGAAGTAAGAACAACAGAGAGCGAAGTTATTTGAAAAAAGTCTAAATAAATATACCCCACTAGCTGGGCTCGAACCTTCGACCCTTCGCATAGTAAGGCGAGAACCATACCTACTGAGCTACCTCAGCTCCTTTCATTAGTAATCATTTCGATTGATAAATATGACATTGAAACTATCACTGTTCTGGCAATGCGTGAATAAAATTGAACTAAAGAATGAAAGAATAACTAAAAAAATGCATTTGTGTTTGTTTTATTTTGAAACTAAATCATAAATATCTAAATGATGATTTCAACTTATTTATAAACTTATTAAAGTATAAAATAATTCATCTTTCAGGTCTAAAGTTTCTTTATGCCAGTAATTAATAGAAAATGGAATATCTTTCATATAAATAAAACTTTGTAATGAAGTTCCTTTCCACATAGAATTGAACGTTTCTACTTTTCGTTATAATATGTAAGTTCAATAAAGGATTAAATTAATTAGTCATTATCAGACAATTGAAAAATAGTTTTTTAACTTATTTTACCGGTTGATAGTACCACTTCCAGACTTTGGGGCCAAGAGATTCACAACTTTAGGACCATTTTTGCCCAATTTTATTTTAACTATAAATAACTATTTCTGTGGTTAATTTGTGTGTTAAATAACTATTGAATATATTTTATGTTATTTCTGGTTAAAATTGATAAAAACTACACTTAAATGCATTGGTAATACTTTAACAAAAATTAAATCAATATTATATATAATTGGAAAGATAAAATATAGTACTGAACCAAAAACAAATTGCAGATTTCAAGTCATGTCCGGTGAATTTATATGATCTCACTTGTTATGTAAATAAAACTATCTTGAAATATGTCATAAATGAATAATAATTTACTATAAATTTTTGAATTTTGTAGAAGAGACCTTCAAATATAATTTATTTTAACAATTTTCTGTATTTTCTCAGATTTTAATGTAATATCTGACGGAAAATAAATAAATATTTCAGTAACTATTTTGCTGTTTTTAGTGGCTATTATAGTGATCATTCGGGCGTCCTTTAGCAACTAATTTTCAATTGTCTGCAAATTATGTTATTTAATAGTATTTGAGAAAAAATTTTTGGATCTAAAATTTCAATGTTTGACGTTTAGTTCATTAGTGAATATTTTGATATCAATAGATTTCGTGGAATTGCAATGTCTTTAGGAATCTGTAAAGTGATTGGCAATAAAATTCTGAACACTTTTGATTTCATTTTATCGCATAAATCAATAAAAATTGCAATAATTCTCTTTAAATAGTTGTAAAATTTGAAGTCTAATTCTGATTCCGAAATATATATTCTTCTAAAATGACTAAACGATACAAATTCGGGAATTCAGACAAACTTTTGATAAACCAGTCTTGTGTTGTGTCACTCAATCGTAAAGACATTAGTTTTAAAGAAGTCAATCGAGGAATTAAATCAATGGCTGAAGTTTGACAACTAATGCAAAAATGTTGGGATCCTATATACAATCGTTTCCAATTCGCACAAAATAGTCATATAATTGTTGCGAAAGTGTCTGAGTTTTGGAAATAATCGCATGAATTCTTTGAAATAACATAATTGAAACCAACAAACATGTAGTGCTAAATAACGCATGGATTGGAATGGAATGGTATTTTCGATATGTCTATAATCAACAAATGTGATCATAAATTGTCAAATACTTTAGTTCTGTCTGTTTAGCAGACAAACTAACCATTGATTCCCATTTGAGTTCATTAATGCCAAACGAAAATTCTTTTAAATCCAAGTTTTGGTTAATTAATAGCAATAATTCATTTGTAATATAATATCCTCTGAAATGTAAACTTTTTAATTGTTTAACATTTGGATAATCGATGATATGGTTGTGTAAAGTAATGGCTTCATTGATCAAATCGCCAAGAATTGTAAGACTGAATTGGATGACAGTTTGCGGTAAAGTCCAGAATTCCAATAAATCTTCTAATTCAGAGACCAGAAAGTAATAATTTATCAGGTATGTCCATAGGGGGTGGGTCCAGCCCTGAATACTCCCCCTGGCATTTTGGCCGAATACCCCTAAAGCACTCCGCGAATCTTTAAGCACGAATTCCTAAAGGAATACCATCTAAAAATGATTACAAGTAATTTTCGTTAAATTAGGGATCATAAGATTTTATATCTAATGGTTTAGATCTACGGTTCCCATTTTCAGGCCATTGGCCAATTTATATAGACTTTTTTAATGTTCAATAGATAGTCAATAAGTTATCAGTTTGTGATACTAACACAAATATTGTGATACTAAATGTGAAGTTAATATTAATTTGTATTAAAATATTAGGATTTCATTAAAATGTGTATTTGAGTTCATTTTTTTGAGATATGAAATTATATTTTACAAAATCAGTAATAATCTTTTTGAACAATCAAAAAATTTCTTAATCATTCTAATCTCTTAATCCAATAAATTACAATACTATTAATTTAAACCCCAAATAATTTTGATCATCCTAGGTTTAGATCAAGCAATATTCTAACAAAAATATATCACATGTTTAACTTTGCCCACAAAACTGATTACTATAATTTCAATATTTTTTTATAAGAATATGTTTTTATTGGAAAATTGAACTCAAGGCTTAAAGATTATTTTAAAGCCCAACTAAACAAATGATGATATATTTGTATGAATTTTCAGTCTGAATCAGACCGGAATGTTAACCCTTGGTATTGTGTGTCATATAAACTGAATTTGACTTCAAGAAGTGTTAATTGCAATTTATTTAAATTCAAAATCTCTTTTTCTAAATCATTGATCAAAAGAATTTGTTGATATCAATAGATTTCTTGGGATTTCTATATCTCTTGGAATCCGTGTATTCAATGGCAATAATATTCTGAACACTTTTGACTTCATTTTATCGCATAATTCACTAAAATTGACAATAATTCTCCTCAATTGGCTGTAATAGATGTCTAATTCGGATGAAATAATAAATTCCCTCAAAATTATAATTCGATTCAAATTTGGAAATTCAGACAAACTATTGATAACCGAATCAGTTATGTCTCGCAATCGTAAAGACATTACTTTTAAAGAAGTCAATCGAGGAATTGAATCAATAGCTAAGTTCAGACAACTTATACATCGCTTATAATTCCAAATATTCTGTGGAATGACTTCTAATTCACAGAATATCTTCAATAAAGTGTTGCGAAAGTGTCTGAGATTTGGGAATAAATACATGACTTCTTTGAAATAAAATAATTGAAGATTCGCTTCATTTAGTCCTAAATAGCGAACAGATCTGAAAGGAATGACATTTTCAATATCAATGTATTCAACAAATCTCGTCCATTGAATGACCAGAAGTTTGAGAACTGTCTGTTTGGCCGCCAATCGAACCATTGATTCCCATTTGAGTTCTTCAACACTAAAGCAAAACTCATTTAAACATAAGTTTTGATTAATTATTAACAAAAATTCATTTGTTATGTAATAGTCTCTGAGATAAAGACATCTCAATTGTTTGACATTTGGATAATTGAAGACATTGTCCAATGACTGCGAATCCAATACAAGAGTATAACTTAAATAAATGCTAAGCCTTTGGATAGTTTGCGGTAATATTCGGAAGAATTCTTTTAATTCATGTCTTTCTTCTCTATGAATCGTTAGGTTTCGGACATTTGGAAACATTTGAATAAGAGATAAGAACTTTTGTCCGTCCAATACATGCTTGGATTCAATAGTGAAGAGTCGATAAATAGACAAATGGAGTAAAGATTTGAACTGAAATTTGTGTTCAATTCTTATGAATTCATTGTCTGATATATAGCAGTGAATGAGTGATAAACATTTCAAATGTTTGAGATTGTGTTCAATAAATTGAAGAGTTTTTTCGTCAATAAAACTATTCTTAAGTATTAAGCATTCAATCCTTTGAAATATCATCGAATTTGAAGCCAAACGACAAAGACTTTCACTTAAATAGAAAAGACCTGATCTTCGATTGATTGCAGACTCGATATTATTTTTGAAAAATTCTTGTGCACTAAATGAATGTCTTTTGCCTAAACACAGATACTGTCTATAAATGGGAACATAATATACATCGATTTTATTTCCGAAATGGTCTGAAATCCCAACCGATAGTTGTCTTCTGAGTCCTAACACCCGATGAATGCAATGCAAGAATTGTTTCGAAACTCTTAATAATC
>JAQFXN010001564.1:0-14845 GCA_034693365.1 Liacarus xylariae
TACTATTACAGTATACAGGTATATTATTATAGTTTATATAATGCTTGCTGAATCGTATTAATTATCAATAATATTTGATATTTAGTGGATATTACAGCTCTTTATATACTTCATATAAAAAGATATCAAAGAAGTGATGTTTAGTGAGATCACCAATTTCTAAACTAAATATCGTTAAAATAATATAATTGGTGTATTTCTTACATTTACAAAAATTTTGTAACAATTATCCCTACATAATAGAAGTGGGGGGAATAAACTTGATTGTTTATTTTGTCGATATATATACCTAGAGAGTGGTAAACTCACCTTACCACCCCTTAGACATACCTGGTCTATAATCAGGAGATCATAGGTATTACTTCAAGTCACTTCAAATTGATACTATTGTACCTTGTACCTTTAGTACATTTGTGCCCAAATGTATTATTTTCTTAACAACCTTATCACCAAAAGAAAATTCTATTATGGTTTAAAAGTAACCAAAAAAAAACAGATTGAAAAACAAATCCTAATTGTGGAACAAATATTTTATAATTCTTTATATAAAACACAATTATTTTTAATAAAAATAATTTGTTTAATAATCAATAATAATGTTTATATAGAATTAAAATTAATTTTTTATTTAAGTAATAGTTGCTAGGTATCTGCAATCTAGGTATTGCTTGGACTAAACTAATTGGTCCTATGTTAATTAATTTGCTGTATTAACATGTAATATCACAGTTGGGCAGGTTAGGCAAGTCAAGATGGTATTGAGAGAGTAATTTTTAGAAAAGCCTCTATAAGTGCATCAGAATACAAATTCTAAAATATGTAAAATGCACAGGGGAGAGTAAGGTGAAAATTCAATTTTTTCCACGTAACGCAAAATTTTATTTGAGGATATTTTTCTAAATGTTAAACTCGGCGATGGGCGATAGATTATGCGCACACCTGGCGGCTTTTTATGTAATATCATTTGGAGGAAAAGTAAAATAATTTTGAAATCTCCATAAAT
Source organism: Liacarus xylariae (assembly GCA_034693365.1). Classification (NCBI taxonomy): domain Eukaryota; kingdom Metazoa; phylum Arthropoda; class Arachnida; order Sarcoptiformes; family Liacaridae; genus Liacarus; species Liacarus xylariae. The sequence goes on from JAQFXN010001564.1 coordinate 1,004, forward strand.
CGCTTAATAAAGCTATAATAAAACAATTTTAAAACCCGTTTAGAAAAAACTTTAATTATAAATCACAACGATCAAGATGCATTCATGTCTTTCTTTCCCCATCCCTGATTTATACACTTAAGTTATACTTTAATATCTCTTTTTTGACAATTTCTTATCAAAGATCTAATAATAAGTTACATTTGGACTCATGTGAGGAATAAAACACTTCATAAATAGATATTAATGTTTAGAACTAAAACAAACATTAATTAATTAAGAAATAGAATTTAGAGATTAAAATATTTTCTAAAACTTAGGGGTTGTACAAATAGTACGTACGGGAAAATCGTAAAAATTTAGACCCCTTCACCCCACTTTGTACTGAATAACTGATTCGTACGTACACTTAGCTTGACCCCCCTTCTAAATTATTTCAAGTATTTTAATAAAATATCATTGATTAAATATAGAAGGTAATAAGGTGATAAATAAGGTGGCTGTGCAGCAGCTCCTATTTTTTACCATTTTGTCAACCAATTGCGCTACTGTTAGCTAAGTAATGAGATTAATCGATTTTTCCGACACTTGAACTTCTTAACAGTAAGATCCCAAGTTATTGACGATGCGAGTGTTTCTCAGCTTAGAACTCCAGATTGGCGATTAGGGGTCTCTTAGGATCGGTGTGTTTCGGGTTGCAAACGGCCCATGTCCACATTGTCGGCTAGGTATAGAAGGTTAAAAACTGTCGCACAGCTCTAACTTAATGAAGACTTGGGGTGTAACCTACTCCATGAGGCTACCCCTAAGAGCACCAAATAGAAGAATGATGTTGGCTTTGAAGTGCACATTGTGACGATTGCAAAACGTGTACTCGCGGGATGAGATCCTTAACGCGGGCCGCAGAACTAATACGGATCGAAGTCCGTGGGCAGATCGCACTCGGAATTAGTAACATTCGAGTTCGCACCTATTAGGAGTTGGTTCCCTGGTTGAAATCATGAATCGGAGGCTTGATTCTAACTTGCTCTAACGCGAAGGGCAAGTAGACTGGAACACCTAGTTGGATCACATAGGGTTACAGTCCGTGGAGTTGAATGTTGCATAAAAACAAGAGAGCCTGTATTATTGAGGCCGAGATGCAAGTCTCGGGACAGTCAGGTTCGTCAGATGCTCTGGTAACTCGTAGCTCGTAAAAGTAGGGGATCACATCTACAGGAAGGTCGGGCATAAAACAACGTCCGATTGCCGTTTCAACCTGTGTTGAGCGGTGCCAACCTCGGAACAGATAGATCAGGGTGAGGGTGACCGAATTAATCGGAACTTCCCATATATACGCCGCTATTATTCCTATACTTGTAATACAAGTCTGCGTATTTATGAATGTTATTTTATATAGTAATCATTGAGCTCGTACAGGGAGTCAGAGCTAGTTGTGGTGCCGATTGCCAACCAAACCCATCCAATGATGTACCAGTAGTGGATGGCGTTAGCCCTTTGAGAGGACCCTCTGCAAACCGCTCATATATGGAGAGCTAAAAACCCTAGACATCTAGCCCGTGTTGTAGAGGAACATCAGACGACAAGTTCAGGCGAAGTGACCGACCCAACCAAAATTACTTTCTTTTGCACTCCCCCGTTAACTACCTAAAGTCATTGGGGGCTTAGGGAGAGTTTCAGTCATCCAGATCAGCACAAATTATAAAATGGATACAAATAACAGACAAAACCGGACTGTTAATCACGGAACATCCCTGGACTGGAAATCCGGGGATGTCGATATGACCCCAGGACTAAATGTTCAGAGAAGGAACCCCCCATTAAACGATCTTGATGACAGTTGGACACTGACTCCGCGAACACTAGGTCCCGAAGCCGACAAGGCAGTCAATGGAGGAATTTCCGGACAAGACTACTGCAATGGAAAATGGATTTTGGCACCTGGAACATCTCTTCTCTGAGGGGTAAGGAAGCGGAGCTAATTGAAGAAGCAAAGAGGTATCGGCTGGATATAGTTCGGATTTATTCTACTAAGCGCCGTAACTGGGGAAGCTGAGATAAACGGATGGAAGCTCTTCTAGTATGGGTGTGGGAGATCAACATGTCATGCAATTGCGAGAGTGGGCTACTCATATCAACCATTGAATATTCCAAAAAATGTGCCTTCAGCTCTATATTTCCAACTAATTATAAGGGGTGCGTCACTGCCAACTTAGGTTGTATCCGGCTAAAATGACAGAATGATATTCCAGGCTTGACCCTTATTTTCTCATCATATCCCTTAATGTTTTAGCTCAATTAGCATTAGTTAGATTTGGATACCTATTTCCTCGAAACTGGATATTATATCCTATATCATAATTTATTTATAAATTATATGATATAGATTATATATACGGTTAAACTGTCACCCAGGTGTGAGAGATATTCACATTATAATTGATAGAAAATTAATTCGAGTTTATATTGAAAGCGTACTCTTTTTCCGCTTGTTTCTATTAAAATCTATCAAATATAACTTATAAAAATTAATTATCAATAAAAACTCTTTTTAATTAATTTTACTGAAAAAGTTGGCATCCTTAAAATACTACATTCTGGACCACTTATTTTAGGTTCCAAAATATAACGCCTTTCGTTCTGAACTTTCCAAATCTCCGAATCTAAATTAATTATCATTTATATCGTTATATTTAATCATTGATTAATAATCTCTGTTAAATAAATATTATTCTATTCTTTTCTATATTTTTTGGCTTAAACTTATTTTTATCCCTCTCTCGATTTTGTCCCTCAAGCCCTCTACCCCGACCTTAGGTCTCAAAACGTAAACTGACTGTAAATAAAATGAGATTTCTGCCTCTGAACACTAAACAAGTTGACAGGATCTGAACACTTCCGTTTACGAGCAAACATTAGAAATGCGCCAGACTAAGAATTACTACACCGGCAACAACTTCTAATAAAAACACACTACCATTTATTGCAGCGGTCTTAATTGCCAATTATTTATCTGAAATTTTAAATACAAATTAGATAACGATTTCAATGTATTATTATTAATTGAATTGAATAATTAATTTCACAAAAATCAAATCAAACTAGAAGATGTTTCTTGTTTCGTGATCTACGTTATACTTAGAATTGTGATTTCAAATCTATTTCTCATTTTCTGGAACGCGCGTTTCATATTTATTAAATTTAGTTACTGTTCCGGCAACTTCCAATGAGAGAGCATCTATGTATAAGATTCATTCATTCATACATAGATGTACTATGATTGGAAGTTACCGTGATAGTAACTGCACAACTGACCGTCACCCAGATTAGCTAGGATTTTTGGGAAGAGGAATACAGAAGTTGGCTAACAAAATGTTCATATATGGTATTACGGCCTGTGCCCCATTGGGGATTCCCCTTGGGGACATGAGTGCCAGCAAAATGCAAAATGCGTTCTCTATATCGCACGTATGGCTCTAATGCTATTATCGTATGTTTTAATATCAAAATTTTTATTAACATAAGTTTATTATGAAAGAAATTAACACATTTTAATTACAATTAATTTATTTTTAAACCTATTGGTTATTTATTTTTGCTAACTCTTGAATCGCCAATATGTTTGACATATATTGAAAGTTCTTGTTATATAGCAATAGTGTCAATGCGTGTGTGTGTGAGAGAGAGATAGAGAGAAAGAGAGATAGAGAGAAAGAGAGAGAGAGAGAGAGAGAGAGAGAGAGAGAGGATAGGCATCGCATTTTGTAATTTCCTACTACTCATAAGCAAAATTAAGTGGAATTATAGTTTAGTATATTTTCATTTTTAAGAGTTTTGCTGAAAAACAACTATTCACTATAGATTTTAACAATGTAATGTTGTTTTAAGTTCCCCCTTAATTATATTGTATTGAAAAAAATATTCAATTCTAACAATGTTAGTCATAAAATTGAATGACTTAAAAAGAAAATAACGTTTTGAGTTAAAGGTTGAATAAAAAATATTAGTAATTGATTTTATATTAGTCAACAACAAACTTGAGATAAATTCAATAGACGTTACTTTTTATTCTTAATCGATATAAATTAGAGAATTTTCCAAAAGCTAAGCGCGAAGTTTAACACCTATATATTACTCCGGTTACTGCTCATGATATATTTTTGTGCATGATTGAGTCTAGATTATACGCTCGGATCAGCCCCATAATGGGATTATAATTACAGTTTTTAAAGTTTGAATGCCCAGGGACTCATTAATTTAAAATTATATGACAGGGTGTCGTTCAATTTAAATTATTTCAAATTAAATACATAAAAAAACACTTAATTATTTATTTCTTGATAGATTTTTTATTATTTTTCTTTATTTAGTCGAATCTATAATTCTTTCAAAATTAGTTATCTATCATTTGTGTCGTTGTGTGCATTTAATATATAATTAAGTTTATGACAATTTTAACTACTTTTAATAACTAATTATAATAATGAAGTTTGATATGTATTTATCCTGTTAGCCCATATTAAAACTCATAAGTAAAATGCTTTTGTGAGGTATAAATTTTGTTGAGAAATCTAAGAAAATTTTGCAAAATAAAATAATTTAACATCTAGTATAAAATCTAAATTAGAAGAATCTAGTAAGAATTTAAGGTTAACTTATAAACACAAGTAAAATTTATTGATTGCTCTTCTTATATCTCAATACAATACGGAAAATATGTTAAGAATTCTAGTTTTGTATTTTAAATCTAATCACAATTTCAAAAATACAAACGGTCTACAATTGGATACATTGGAATTTGTCCTTGTATAGTTGTATTAAATTGGTTTAATAAACTTGAAATGTAAGCAAAATATTGTCATGAAATTTATGTGAAGTCTATAAAGGGTTTAATAATTGATTGATTGAATGGAAAAGTTCAAAAAGAGGATATAGATCAAATATAGATAGGTAATATTGTATACAAGTTATATTAGTTGTATATATTTTATTCAAAAGGAAATACTTTTTACGTTTCTTGCTTTCCAATGCAATATTTTACTGTAGAGTATTTACTGGTATAAAACCATCCAAAGGTATTATATACTGTAAAGGTATTATATTATACTGTATTACCTTGTAGATTTTTTTTTTGTAGAATTACAATTTAACAAGATCATTGTATAGTAGAATACTGACTTATAAAAAATCATTGCAAAGCAATATACTAGAGATTTAAAGCCGAGATCGCATTAACTGATTGATCGATATATTGCGTAAGAATTTCTAATATAAAACAGTATTTGAAATTATTAAATAAATAAATAACTGACCGAAACAGGACTTTTTGGCGCCGCAGGGAATGCTTTTGCTTTTTTTGATGAGCAAATCCGACTCCAAATTAGTTCTGGTTATCGAACACAAGAACAAGAATAAGCTCTGTTGACTCGGAGACACTCGAATGTTCCTATACTGAGGTCCAGTGGCTTTAGTCAAGTCCTCGATAGCATTGCCCAACAGTTTGAGGAACTCTGAGTCCGGATGTGAGACATTGGACAAGAGGTCAAATATTTCATTGGCCACAGCACTGATATCATTGGGCCTACACTTAACAATAGCGCCAATTTCACCCATACTTGGATTGATTGGCAAAACACTGTTCGCCATTTGGCGACACAACGGACAGGAGTACTCTCCCTGTTCTATACCGAACCGGTTCTGCATCTGTTGTACGCCTCGGAGTGATTGCATATAAGACTTATGGCAATCGATATGGAGATAATGGCCACAGGACTGGACGTGAACGCCGCCGACCCAACCGATGTTGAATGAGTTGAGCCAAGAGTTTTTATCGAAATACCTGTCGAACTCGTCTATCCTTTCCTCCATATATTTGGCCAAAGTTTGTAAGTTCTGTAAACACATCACCTCCTCCTCAGAGTTGGGTATTTTTAATTTAGTGCTACTGTTGTCACAAACAGTCGAATGACCCAAAACACTGGTCGACTCGAGCAGCACTACCTGTCCGAACAGTTTGGCGTTAGTGGTCGGTCCACTCTGTCCGCAGATCACACACTCGTATTCTTTTGATTGGAGTAGTGAAGCGCTGCCATCACTGGCCACAAAACCAGAGGAACGATACGTTTGTTCGTCCAAATCATTGGAATTAATTTCTTTTTCGATGTTTTTCATGAATGCCTTCTGTTTTGAGGCAAACTCTGCCATCAATTTCTGCTGTCTTTCACGTGCTTTACGTCTCCTCTCCTCCCGATCTAAGTCTTCATTCTTATTCAAATTGTTGTCAAAGTTTTCGTTATCCGACGACTGTTTTGTCCAAATCCTGTTCCGAATCTCATTAATGATATCTTCGCCGTTAATATTCAATTGAATGAATTGATTGAGTAATTGTTCGATAAAAAATGGTCCGTCGCCTATACGACTGTCCACTAATTGTTCGCTTTTTGTTGGCTTATATGAGTCCACTTTTCCCTTAAGTTTTGAGTGAAGTCTTATTAATAATGAAATTATAGTTTCATTTATGGGAAGCACTGTTCCAGAAGAGGGCGGAAGTGCTTTCATTAGTTCACTGACAACTAAGTGAGGGTTCGGACGATTTGGTGCTGAACTCAACTCCATTTGTGTCGTTTGATTGTCTAATTCAAAAACTCTTCCCTGTCTTCGACGGCTCATTAAAATCATTCGTTGATCTGTTGGCCGAACGGGTCTTAACCGATGACTACGCGATCGAAGTCTTGCCGGTCCTATAGATGAGGCCACGACTGACATCTCCTCATTTGTGGCCACATTTGTGTCCACACCGTCACTGCTCACAAGTGATGGTCTATTAGTGATATAGTTCTGTCGGACAGAATGTGATGACAATGAAGTGATTCGCGACGTATTCGCTGTCATATTGTTTGTCGCCATTTGTCTGTTCTCTAGATTTAATGGAACCAAAGCTGAAGAGATGCTATTGGTTGAGGTGTTGGGCGGCGGTAGTAATGCCAGAGGCACTGATACAGTAGGCAATTGTGGTCTTTGAATAGATGACTCCAGACTCCGGGCCTCTCCCGCTTCACTGGTGGCCGGACTGTGCACTTCGTACGGCTGTTCGTCTTCATCACTCATATACTCGTCCTCTTCTGGACTGTCAGACGACTCGTCGTCCACTTCCATCTCTTCGACCGCACCGTCCATTGAGGGCCGCCTTTCGGGCAGTTTTACACTTTTGACTGGAGTTATAAGACTAGACATAATCCAATTGGAAGGAAACCATTCACTAAAGTTGAGGTCATTTACTTCGTTAGGAATCGGAAAATTGGATGAATCGATGTTTGAGACGGGAGAAGGAAAACGAATGGCCATATCTAACAGATATACAGTGAGCGCAAGTATTTGGTCAGGAATTTCGTGACAGAAAACAGCCTTTGAATAGAAAGATATAAATAAAACAATATTTATTGAAATAAAATAAATTGTTTTTCACAATTGAATTAGTGCTCACTTTATATAATATCGAAAATATAATTCCGTGCAATACTTTGCTGTGAAGTAGTTTTCTCGGATCCACAAACTTATTACTGTCGACAGGAGGCGGGATATGGAACGGAGGCCACGGCTGAGTAGTCGACTTGAATTTACCGCTTTGTCGGGCGCTTTGAGATGAAGAGAATATAATCAAAACTAATTTAAAATGGAGTCAAACTATACTAACAATTGTGCGAATCTATCCATCGATGACTGATAGTCTCGTCTATGAACGGCGCGCAGTAACACATGTATTGGGTCGTATTCATTGGCCCAAATCTCTGCTTTCGGATAGAACTGGCCCTGAACTGAGACGTACAATAAGTCAATTGAAAGGAATATTTAAATAATTTTTTGTTCGAAAGCATAGGTTTTTAGAGAACATGAGAGGCATTGCATACCAAGACTGCCTCCGACTTCAACGTTGGGTGACTTGAATTCTGCGATCTTATTGAGCGTCGATTCAAAATATGAGTTCTGTGACGTACCGGTGCCACACTTTTCAGGCAAAAATTCCGATAGTTGTGAATGGGTTTTGTCGCTCATCGCCAACAGTGCGACCATCTCTTTACGCGTCACCTGTTCTTCAGTCATTCCAAGATTGTTGTGCACCGATAGCAGTGTTGCGATGTGTGTGAGCGCCGATTCCAACATTGGCATAACTTGTTCTGATTCCAGAAATCCCTTATAGTCACTGATGTCCGTTAATGATAGCGAAAGACATTCCCAAACATGAAATCTATTCATAAATTCAATTTCAAACACATTTATGTCAACAACAAAAAATAATAGAAATATTCGTAATTTATTTGACAGACCTTTCGAATACTGTTTGTATAAACCAATCAGAGTCGACATGAGTGGCCACTTGTTGTATGAGAAACAAATCCGAGTCAACCATTGAATTACAAAAGTGGCACTGAATGTATGTCATCGCTTGACCTTTGATTTGTAAACCGTTTCGAACCTAAAAATTCAGAAACAGTCAGAAAAAACTGTTTGAATTACAAAAAACATTTCAAATTCAATTTAAACCCAAAGTCCACAAAGTATTTCATAGAATGAGACCAATGTCTGCAACGGATGGGCCAACAGTTGTTTGAGTATCTCTTCATTGGGCAGAATCTCCTCGAGTGACACATTCTGATAGCTGACTGCGTGCTGAACGAACACAGATAAGTACCTGTGCAGTGGTATGTGAAACGTGGCCTGCATTGGGTTAGGGATGTCGTCCTTTTCGAACGCAATTAATTCAAACCACGTCTCCAACCAATGCATTACGTGTTTTATTATTTGAATCGATTGTTCCGCCGATTCCTTTGAAACAAATATTAATAAATAATTATTTTATAACAAAATATTTAAAAAAAAGACAAATCCTTTACCGAATCCTTCAAATGCATAATCAGTGTCCACATCGGCGTCGCACAGATCTCTAGTTCGGCAGAAAAGGCCGAATAGTAAGCGTTGTTCTCATATTCCACGTGTTCGTTGAGCTCTCGTTGGTTCAAATTCATGCCCTGAAAGGCCATAATTAATTCGAGCCAAAAGTCAAGGAGTGCACAGTCATTCATAAACATTTGCGCCACTGGTTTATGGGTTAAAACATTGTTCAGATCACTAACTATAGGCCAATACCAATGCTCTTTTAAGATCTGGTGATCACAGCGCACAACATTGTGTGCATTTTTCTTCGGGTCTTGCATTGGATTAGACATTAATATACCATTAATGTCCTCCTCGTCTGCACAGCCCTCGATTGGATACTTCAAACTAATAACTATAACATAAAGTAATTGTGTCTTTTGGCACAGTTTTGTCGCCAACTCTTCATTACTGAACAACTGGACGCTCACGTGAACCACACAATTGGATAGAATGTCGTGTATATTGTCCTTTAGTCGAGAGTTGCGGTCACTGTGTCGGGACTGACATAACATTATACTAATGCGACTGTAATGGTGTACAAACGTCTCCCCAAACGCCTCCTATTTATTCCGCAAATAATACAAAATAATAATCGAATTAATTGCCAATACTCGGGCCGATTAAGGCATACCTTATATCTCTGGTCCGGTAACATATTTAACAGAAAACAAACCAACTTTTGTGGAAATTCATAAACTATAGTCCAAAATAACAACTCTTCCAAAAATGTTTTATGAATTAATTCACTTTGAAATGAAATTATATCTAAATTTGTATTGAATTAAAAGAAACATAAATTACATTTTTAGATAAGATTATAGCAAAAAAATGGATAAAAATAACAATTTTTAATTACCGGACACTAATTTGAATTCATCCGAATCTATTGGTATCTTAAAGTGAGGCATTGAACGTTTGGCGCCCTTATAATTATCAATTCTCTGTCCGATCACATCAGCTATTTCTGTATCACTACTATCGCAGGCTTTGGTGGGAAAAGAGAAAAAAATAAATAAAAAACTTGTTTTATAAAAGAGAAACAAAAAGAAAGAATTTAAATAATAAAAACTAAATAAAGAAGAAACAAATCATAAATTCGTGAAAAAACTTATGCAAATTATACGAAAACAATAATAATTGATTAAACATTATTTTCACCAATTGATAGACTAGAGTATGAATGAGGATCTGTGAGCGCATCACTCAATACGCCTCTCATAGCGGCGCCCATTTCTGTTAATTTCAGCAATAAATCCTTTATATAGACGTCCGCCTCTTCTATAGCTGTTTAATAACAAAAAATATGAAAATATTTTAAATTAATCTTTTTTCTTGTTTTGATATGAGAACCAAAACAATTATAATTATGTAAGATGTGTGAAATAGTGGGAAGAGCTTCAAGGTTAGCATAGGAACAGGTGCTCTCGTAAACGAATTATGAAATGAATTTTTAAATTGTCGTTTGGACTTAATTATAGTCCAATACTAACCTTCGGTTTTATTTTTACGCAAATGTAATATCAATCGATGGATAACTCGAGGCATAATAGCTTTGGCCACACATAACAAATCGTCCGGCGGTAGGGGTATATCGAACTGTGCTTTCTGGCCGTGATATACACAGAATCCCTGCGCCTATCAGTTCAATAGAGACAAACAATTGAATTATTTATATATTATTTGATTGATTGGAGTAAATGAATGCAAACCTTCATAACTGAATCGTCGCCACAATCACAGGCACCGCCCGCTTGGCTCCGGAACATATTGAAGTCATGTCCCTCATGATTGCCTTTCTTGAAACACTCGGCACATAAGGACATACAGGGAGAGATACCACACGTCCGGCACCGATAGGCCACAAAGTTTGCGGTCCACACGAGTCCGCATTTGGTTGCGTTGTCGTACTGTTTAACTGCAGGAGTGGAAAGGGAACAGAGGGCACAATGAGATTAAGACACACAATAAGGCAATCGCAGCGAAGTGTTTGCAAATAATTTAAAGTTAAGATAAATATCGTATAAATAAATAAAAATAACGAACAAAAAGACGCATTCAATCAATTGATTACATCTTCAAGTGGTTTGTCGTCTGAACTAAGATTTCAAACGATAGTACAGAACAGTCTCTAACTGTTTGGACAATTATATAATCAATTGATTTGTTAATCAAATAAATTGAAAAACAAAAGTAAATCAAGTCTTAAATAAAAAAAAAGATTAAATTGAAATCCGTTTCCGAAGAGATTTGCGGACAAATCAATTGAGTGTATGGTATGGTATGGTATGCGCCAATCGGCGGCACAACTGACCGTCGAGTGCGAACTCGTCGGGAGTACGTCCGCCCGCTATAATCCAATTGATCCAATCAATGGTATCCCAATCGGCGATGGATTTGCGGACATCAAACAAAACGGCGCTAATCTGTGGCAACAGTTGTGGCTTAGCTCTGGACAGACATTCGCTCCTCAGGAACGAAGCACTGGTTCTCTTGCCTTTCCTCAGCACAAACTCAACATCTGGCGCACCACTGCTCTGGTCGGGTGTCTGTGCCATCGATAGCACAGCAGTGGATACAATTGGCTGATGTCTGCACACAAATAATCTAATACTCAATCCCTTCTCATAATTACTATTAAACAATTCATTTATAAGTCGTATTCAATAAATATAATTAAATTAATTAATGAAAACAAATAAATAAACACAACATTACGACGACATTACAGTACAGTATATGCACTCAATTATTGTCCAAAAAAAAATAACAACACATTAGAGACACTGAGCGATGGGAAAGAGTAGGGAATCGCTCATCAATTATGTCCACAAATATAGTCTACATTTGGTATTCAATTGAAAGGTATTTAAAAAACATTGAAAATTACTGTTTTTTGCGGACGTTTTCTGTGTTTAAACCTATTAAAAGTGATTTTTACATATTTTTTCTCCACATTTAAAGTACGAGTACTTCAAGTCATTTAAAGCCCAATAAAACATAAAAAAAATTATAACAATTCTCTTTCGCCTCTTCTCTGCTGTAAATACAGTAAAACAACTATTTATTTACACATTATATGCAAAACAAAAATCTCATTAAATATTTATTTTAATGTCATTTGATATTGAATTTTAAGCTTTAATTCATTTAATACTATTGTTTCTGATGTTTATTATGGTTTAGCTATTCATTCATTTAATGATATTTATGTTAAATTTTTTTTAGTGGAAATTAAACGTAAATATTATTGTCGTTAAGTCTACGAGTGGTTTGAATACAGAGAGAGTGAGTGTTAGAGAGAAATCATATGTTTTGTTGTACTTTCATATCATTCAGTCATTCATTCAATTAACTCACGGAATGAGTGACGGAATGCAGAGCTGAGAGCGAAGACAGAGAGAGAGAGAGAGAGAGAGTGAGTGTAGTGTTTGTTGACTACAGTATTACTACGAGTCGTGTATTTTTGGTGTTGAGACCAAACACTTGTTGTGTCAATATTTGTGTCACACAATCAGATAAGACAACACAAACCCATACATTGGGAAGAAGTGTATCGAAGTGTGAAATTCATATCTAATTGAATGCGATTTGGGTTTTGGCGGACAAACACAATATGTTTGAATCCATGCATACATTGTCTGCACTATTGATGGTTACACTGCTGTTCAATCCATCCAAACAACTGTTCCCAACTGTGAAAACACAACAATTAGGTAATCGTCTATTCATTTCATATTTAGAAATTAGATTTGAATTTCTTTGCGAAAACTTTTTCTTCAATTAATTTTAATCAAAAAAAATATTTGACATAAAATTTCAATTTTCTATTAAAGCCTAAAAAATACATATTTGAAAGAACTATTGAGAGAAGTATTGGCCAATTAGTTGATAAGCGCCCGACACTGATATTATCACTGCATTTAATCATTGATGATATGATAATATCATATTAATTGTACTTTTTATGTGACCAAACAGTCTCTACTACTGTATAACTACTGAATAAAACTATACATTTAGTTGAAAAATAAGTCTTATTATGAATTGATAGCAAATATTTTTAGGTAAAAATGAATAAAAAAATGAATGTATTGTAAAAACTTGTGATGATATGTCATATTTAGTGTTGTATTTAATATAAAATCTAATAAAAACTTAAACTTTTTATATCTTTTTTTCTTTTCTTTTCTTTTCTCTTGTTTTGTAATAATTTCTTTTTTTATTAATGTCTTCACTACTAATGTCTCGTTTGTTCTTCTTCTTAATACCACTCATAGCCGACTCACTGAACAGCACATGGAGTTGCGAAGAGTTAGACTTTTGCTCAGACCGTCTTGGCTTCGAAGCGATCCAATGGCTGCACCGGCAACTCGACGACGACGACAACGGCAATGTAGACATCAGTGAAAGTGATGAGGTATGACATGTCGGCGCCAATACTTGATTCCTATCTACAGTTCAACTCCTATTCCAATGCCGGTCTCTAATTGATTGTAATTAATTGCTTTCAATTGTTTTTAAAAAATGTGTTAATTTATTGAAAAATATTATTTGCCTTTAATTTCCCCTTTTTTGTGTTGGCTTTTATTGCATAAGAATATTACGGATTCTATAATTCTTTTATTATCTAAAGCTGTCTGTCATTGATATAAATGTCAGCTATGGATACGATAGACCGTTGACTTGTCGTAACTCATATATTAGAGTTATATTACTATTGAGATGTCTTAATATAATTGTGTTTTATCCGACAAAATCTTGTGCTCTTATATATCAAATGTTGAGTGATTGGAGAGAATGGAATTATAGCACTGTATCACAACTGTCTGTCAGACACGTATTTGAAGTTTACATAACATACACTATCGTTTTTTTAAAAGTTAACACCTAATGCCAGTTTAATATCTATCCAGATTTGCTATACATCTA
>JAQFXN010001565.1:0-14842 GCA_034693365.1 Liacarus xylariae
GAACCATATTTCTATCTCTTATGGTTTATCTTTTAAAAGTATATTCTCGATGATAACAGCGAAATTCAAAGCTGTTGATCATGTATAACAAATAGTGATGAGCACAGTCCCGAAAACCACGGGCCTGGGCCTAAACTCTATGAGCCTCTGGTTGCGCCTGTCCCCCAGAATACACCCTAGGCAGGTAACGGACAATAGCCGGTTTAACAAGGGCAGTCAAACTCAGAGAGTACAACAAATAACATTAAAGTTGAGATATCGCCGAAATAATCAACTCAAGACACTTTACACATTATTTTATGAGATCGATCAGTAAGAAGTATTTTTAAAATATTTCAAAATTTTAGGGGGTGTGAGTCGATAACTGGGTATTGATAACCGATAAGGGTATATTTTGGTCTGGACTTCCTTCGACATCTGTGATCTGTATTACATTATTTGGAAATTATCATTATGGTATTCGTAATTATCTAGAATATGGTCAAATTCACATCAGACTGCGTCCCTATCATTGTCATTACAACCCGATTGAACATAGTTGGAATCATGCAAAATATCATTTAAAAAATAATTTAGCTAATTTTACTAATAGGGAGGAAGTAATTAGTTTAATAAATCAGTCATTAAACAAAGTTACACCTGAACACTGGATCAATTATATTAATAAATGCCGTAGAGAGGAAGAAAAGTACCGGGAAAAGACGGATTAATTGGAAATAACGAATCCTTTGTAATAAATTTGGGCCAAGACGCAAATGCAACAATTATGATAAGGACGAAAATGATGAAAATTTATTAAATGGACTATATTTTGATAATATTGATTTGTAATCTCAATAAAGATTTTTTATACAAATGTAACCTTTTCAAATTTATTTCATGTCGTAATTTATAGTTAGCAATAATCAACTCTCACTGCTCTGACAGCACGTCATGTGTCAACCAGTTTTGATAGTCAAAGTGTGGATTACAAAAGCACGACTGTATCATAGATTAGCCCACCTTTAAAACATATTGCAAAATTGCATCATTCTATAATACTTTATACTAATATACTTATATTCCTACAATAATAATACAGTATTTATCTGCAAAGAAGTCTAAAACCCCCTAAGATTTTCCCTTACAATGTTTATAGGGGAAAATTATGGTGTTTTGGCCTTCTTTGCAGATAAATACTGTATTATTTTGCAAAAAACACTAACGCCATCCCTCATATTGCAACGGCATTTAATGGTTGCCGTAAAGTATGGACTGTATATACATTTGTTTCAAATATTTATTCATAACACTATTCATTTAACCCTGACATTTCATTTAATTATTATTATATTAAGACTAATTAAGTTTACTATTGAGTTTATTATTAAGGGTCACTAAAAAGGTTCCGATTAGTCAACTTCATCTCTCTAGCATGCTTATAATATGATTCATTGCTACATAATTACAAGAATACATTGGTCTACAAATTTACTCTTTATAATTATAATTGTATTAAAACTATAAAATTACTTATCTATGAAATATGAGCAAATTACAATTACAAAGCTTATAAGAAGATATAAACGTATCGAATTGCACACGCGTAAAATGTGTATAGAGTATACTGTGTACTGTACACATGTTATACTGTGTATCGATATATTGCCTTAAATCAGAATTTTCATTCATTTTTTCGTTGAATGAAATTCTGATTTAAGGCAATATTCTTTGAATTTCGAAAATTAATAACTCGAAAACCATAAGAGACAGAAATGTGGTTTGACAACCCTTTCCTTCTCTTAAAGGATTATTTGAATAATTTTAATGATTTTAACGAAAAATGTACACAAAATCAGTACAAATCATAAACACAAATCACAAATCAAAGTTTGAATGAATAAACAATGTTTTCTTCAACCCTTCTCTCCTTTAACTTAAATTTGTTCCCAAAAGTTTGATCTCCAGTTCAATTGGAATAATGTGTCATTTGATGACCACTTTCTAATGGATTGGTCCAAATGGCTAACGTGTCTCTCATTAATGCCATTTCTTCACTCTTTGAATATATCAAACAATACATAAATTTCTATTTATTGCGCGTTCGACACAATTGGGTTCTGTTGTGTAATTCAATTGTTGTTAACTCCGATTCATTCATTCATTGCTTAATTTACCCGTAATTTATAAATTAAATAACAATTCCATTCCATTCGGGTTTCGATATATTCCTATATTAAGTGTTATAATCATTAGTTATGGAGAATAAGAGCCAAAGTTATGAATTGAGTAGTGATTCTCACTCTAATAGCAGTGCCACTACTGGTGGAGAATCGATTGGAGCCCCCAATGAGTGGATAATAATTGTTATTCTGATTGTAATAATGGTTTTCATTTCGATTATAATATTTGTCCTCATTTTGTACTTTAAATGTTATAATAAAAGTGATTCCAATTCTGAAAGCGAATCGATTGGAGGTTTGGATCAAAAAGAATTCAAAGCGAATATCTCTGAAAGTAATGAACAGTTAATACAGAAGTGGGTGTCTGTGGAGAGCATTCGCTTAAAGATTCCGAGTATTAAAAGAGTTCCGGAATTTATTAAAAAGAAATATTCAAATGGAATAAAATAAGAATAAAAACAAGAAAATCGATTCAAATAATTGTAAACATATCTGACGGACATATAGTTTGCGGATTAAATCAATTTTAGATAAATAACTCATTTGTTGTAACAAAAATTGCTATTCATTTCGATTTAATTTTCAATAAAATATAATAAATTTGTAACCGAAGAGCAGTAGAAACCCTATTAAAAGCATTAAAAACCTGATTAAATGCTTTTAAGAGTAAGTTTTGTTCAATCAATAGTTGGCAAAAGTGATATTATATTAAATATAATTATATCAATAAATTTTATTATTATGTTTAATGAGCATCAGTTCCCATACAAATAGTTCTAAATAAAGGATAATTCAGTTTAAAAGAAGGACAAATACAGTAAACAATTGAATCGCAATTAACTTTTAGTGCGATGTATAGGGAGTCGACCTCTGACTCAACTATATATTTGAAAATCATTTTATAAATATTTTATTACAAATCCTTCGTTCAGATGACAACTTCCGATATATATATTTATATTTATTTATAATATATTTATAATTATTTTGAATATAAATTCAATTCACTGTTCATTTCGCGTCAATTAATAATAATTGTCCTAAAAGTCGAGAATCAACTGGCGTTCACTTCACTCTCTTCCTCGTCGTCCTCGTTCTCCCTGAGCCACGTCAGGAAACGGACTACGCTTTTGACTGCCACTGCTTTTCCAATACCGCTGTTCTCAGATTTCTCCCACTGAAGGAACGCGTCGTGAGATATGACTGAACTTTCATATAAATCGTAAAATATTTTTTGGAGAACGTCTGTAGAGTGAGAGCACAGACATACGTTAGTATTGATTGGAATAGAGTATAGTATAGAAAGACATTACTTGGCGGGTGTTGTAGTTTATCCATTAACTCCTGTAAGACTATCAACGCCTGTAGTTCTCTTTCTGGATCTCCGCCTAAAAATTTGCCCAAAAGGGGTGCAATAGATATAAGATTTTGCGAATCTAAGGTATAGGAAAAGGATGTATCCCTTGAGTCTGGCGGTGCTGTCGAACAAATATAATATTCAATAAAAAAAACAATTTATTTGATATTAATTCGTTTACCTATAATACAACCACTGATTACCGCTTTAAATAAGGCACTCGTGAATCGATGATCACTTGTTTGAGAGGCGTTGAAGTATTTCTATGAAGTGTTTTATAATTTATTTAAACAAATTGTCAGACTTCGAGATTTGGGCCAAGACTTACAGATATAAAACTCTGGATTTCGTCGTTCGATTTCTTCTGTCTTACGAGTGCTTCCACTTCATTGACAAAAGTCTGAATTTGATCCAAATTTAATGACTTATTCGGTATTTTCGTTGTGAATTCGACGTTCTTTAAGTAGAAATTAAAATGAGATTTTGTTTATTAAATCAATAAATAAATTCAAATAAAATTTACATTTTGTTCAACAAATTTGTCGATATCTTCGTCCGGTTGTAAAAAGTTTCTCCAATTCAAGTCAGAACTAATCCATAATTCGTTAGCTTTTATTTCATTCTAATGAAGAAATTATTGAATAAATCATTTCAATAAAATTTGAGACCAATTAATGATTGAGTACTTACTGTAAGCTTAGAGACCGCCCATAAAATTTTTGCAATTAATTTAGAGCTTTTGTTTAGTTCACAAAGTTTGGAGACTTCTATTAAAAATTGCTTTCTATTTGTGTTTAGATTTACGAAAATAGGAGCCAATACTTCTCCGATATAGTCCCACATCTTTGGAACGTCTAATTCCATATCGACTGCACAATCGAGTATAGAACTCAACCTTTGAGAGCATTAAATCAATTAAAATACAAACACAAAATGCAATCAATGGTTTGGTTACCCCTTATAGAAGTGTTGAATTTGAATAATTTTAGTCGAAATTAAATGATTAATAAGTTTTCCTATATTGAAGTGATCCGATTGACTAGAGATGTCGAGCGCAGAGTTGATTGCAGTTGTGATGTAGACGTGAACAGTGCTATCGTTGCATAACTTAATCACATCCAAAACCGGTTCGTTAACACTTCCGACATTTAAATACTCTTTTATAGAAACCAAACATTTTTGTTCCAATTCTTCCTCAGAAATGTTCGATCCCTTCAATTGACTGACTTCTATGTCAGGCGTTTCCCTTCGCATCGAACTATTTCTACTGTTGGGAGCGCTGGTCTCACGACTACCGCTGCGACTGCTGTTTCGAGAAATCATATTCGGATACATTTGAGACGATTCAGACGGAGATTGTCTTTGAGACGAGAAATTTCGCGCCAGATTTATGGCGTCTTCGCGTTCGCCACCTCTTCCCCCGCCCTGAGACCTCCCTCCACGTCCTGATTGTTGATAACTGTGCTGTTGATTAGATCTACCTTTACTCGAATCTCGCGAAGGAATAGTTTGTCTAAAAATTTAAAATTAATACTCAGTTTTGTTGGTAAACACAATAATTGTAAAACAAATACTTTTGCGAAGATTTTCTATTGTCATTGGCGTCGAGAGGAGAGAATCGATTGACTTGTTTGTCATCCATTGGTTGGAATCTGGACTGAGATGTTTGGGCTCCGCCACGACTGCCCGCAGACCAGGAACCAGATTGTGGTCCCAATTGCACGTTATCGTGATTTTGGTTTTGCTATCAATTAATTCAAACAATTATTGCAATTCATATAAATATTAAATATAAAAATTCTAATAAAATTGAGTTCAGAAACGAGGAATTTTGTCCTCACGAGAGTCAGACAGGGATAACGTTCATCACTACTCCGATTCACATCATTTCAAACAAACTCTAGTTATAACTCACCGCTAAATTCAGACGCATTTTCTGCCAGTCTATGTTCGCCGGCGCAGCATTTGTTTGACTCTTTCGACCACTAACTGTAGTCCACTGCTGGTCCACCGGATCATTAGCTTGTCGTCCGCCTGAATGCACATTTCATTTCAATTATATTTAAGAACAGAGTAATCATTCGATAGCTATAATGGGCGGCAGTTCTGTACATACTTCGCCTCTTTTTAGAGATTGACTTATTTGCCACAACAAAGACTACTCACTCCCGAGCACTCTAAACTTAAAAATAGATTTTCAAAATAATGCGAACGCCTTCTAATACCCGGTCGCATATTCACATTAAAATGTTCTGTCGTTTTGGTCAGGAGGGGTATTCAGGGATACACTTCTTTTGAGATTTTAGTCATCTCTATTAAAATGCTTTTAAAGTATTGAAATTCTCGGAATAAATACAATTACTCTTATATTCAAATCTCACTTCAATTCCACTAAACTATTGAATCCAAGTCTGCAAATACTGCCAATTCTACCCCTCATTTATTCAATAAAAGCACAAACCTTTTTGTTTTCGTTCCCTTTCCTCCTGTTTCCTATTGATTGTGTGTTGGTGTAGGTCCCGGGCGGACTGTTCCACCTCCTTCTGTGCCTCCTGATGTATTTCGTCGATCATTTTGGGCAAATTCTCATCCCTTCGCGCTCTCCAATTGTTTTTTCTCATATCAATCACATCCCTGAGCATAAACCTGACCCGAGCAGAGGTGCCCTTAACTTCGGGGTCTTTTTGGTCAGCAATGTTATCCATTTTATGGAAGAAGTTGTCGAGAATCGAAGTATAGTTCTGTTTTACGTTCTTTGCATTCGCCGCTTCCGTTTCTATTTGTTCGCCAATAGTCTTGAAGAGAGCACAGAGACATTCAAGTGACTCGTCGTCTGAGTCTCTGATGAGTCCTTCGATGCACTGGACCATTATGTTCGCTCTCAACATATTTA
The DNA here is from genome assembly GCA_034693365.1 of Liacarus xylariae. Classification (NCBI taxonomy): domain Eukaryota; kingdom Metazoa; phylum Arthropoda; class Arachnida; order Sarcoptiformes; family Liacaridae; genus Liacarus; species Liacarus xylariae. The sequence goes on from JAQFXN010001565.1 coordinate 6,413, forward strand.
GTTTATACAGTTCTCCAATTAGTTTAATGTTTCCTAAACTGCGTTTTCGGGCTCTTCTCATGTCTTCGTCGAGTACTTCAGTCAATAATTTCTTTTTCTGCGGATCCGTAGTCTTATCGATCTCTTCCTTTCGTTCCTTTAAGTCAGTAATTGAGGCATAAATATCTGCTTCGAATTCCTTTTGACATTTACTGAGCAGTAGTTTTTGAAACTTCACTTCTTCTACATTATTGTCATCTCTACTAACGGTTACTTTAAAATTAGACAAATGTTTGCAAAGGTTTGCGTATTGGAGACAAAAGGCCGGTTCGTCCACAGCTTTTTCAAAGACCAGATCTAAAACGCGTTTAAGTCTGTCCTTTGTGTCAATTTTAAAGCTAAGGATCTGTTTGAGTAAGTCGTCGTACTTCTGTGGCGTCAGTTTGTTTAGAATTCCTCTAATCTTTTTGAGCAGTTCTAGAGTTTCCAACTCTTCGGGGTCTGAGGCCGTGGCCGCTATTTTGGTCGGTTTCCATGCGTTTTCAGTTGTGTGTAGTTTCACTTCATGTGTCAAAGAAGTAGAGATAATCTTTCTCTGTTTGTCCGTCTGGTGCCTTCCGGGTTGGCTCTGACGCCGAAGCACTGGAGGCTATGTATAATCATTTGGTTAAAATTGATAAAAACTATTTTCAAAGTTTATTATACCATAAGTCGATTGTGAAAGTTTCCTGATTTGGACGCATAGCCAGGAAGGAAGGGGTCATCACCGACATGACCAGAACCAGTGGGCTCCGGATGGGACTAAAGGTTATATAAGTTCATTAGCTTTAGACGTAATAATCTCTAAGACTATTAATTAATAAAATATCGAAAGCATCAGAAACGAGGAATTTTGTCGGCAGATGTGTGTCAGACAGGGATAACGTTCATCAGTTGAATACAAGCAATCATTTAATCGATTAAATCAATAAACACTTACTTTGCGAATGATTTCTTGGTTTCGAATTTCAATCAGACTTTCGGGCATTTTCTGTGCCGTTTCCGACTTCTCTCTGACGGCCAGTAAAAAGTTCCGGTCGTAGTGTTTCTTGCCTTCGGGGTTGAGAGGAGTCCACTGGTCCTCCTTATAAGGCAGGTCTGGAAGAGTTGTTGTCTTAGTTGACTCGACAGCTGATTCGGTCTCTATTTCATTGTCTTCTATAGAAACTTCATTACTATTACTATTAATTTCATTGATGCGATTGTTTTCCTGATTTTTAATTTCTAAATCATTTTCACAAATATTATTAAAAATTATTTCATTTTTAATCGATTTATCGACGTTTTCATTGGAAAGAGAAGAGAGCATCACAGGAGACGAGGGCTCAGTCGTCGGTTGCGGTTCTATTTTGTCGACTACTGACACTATATTGTCCGTCACATCCAATTGATTGTCCACTTTATTCACTTCCAGTTCTTCTAATCTCTTATCCACTTTTTTAATCGACTCTTTTTTCCTCTCATTATTATTGTTATTAATATTTATAACTCTTTGTAACGAATGGTCTTTGGCTTTCATTTGAATGAATAATAATTCAAATTAATATAAAAATATAACAATTTATAGAAACAGTATTAATTAAAGTCATAAAACAATTAAATTATTTTAGAATAAAATCATTTTTATATATTTTGCAAATCAATGCAACAAAATGTGTGATATATCAGGAAATTTGCGCATATGTTAAGACATTTTAGTGATAAAGATATTAATATCTGAGAATCGAATCCAAAATCGTGTCGTTCTATAGTCTGTAACTAAAAGGCAAACCTGAGTTAGTTTTGTTACGAGTTTTCCTTCTAATAGGCCTTTCCTTTAAGTCCTGATGACATTTTGGTGGTTTTGTAGGAAAACTAGCCATTGCTTTGTTAATGCAATGACAATGTGTTCAATACATTAAACACTTAAATACATTAAATTATTTGTTTAAATGCATTTATATTTTCATACACTCATCACAAGTCTAACTGATTAGAAAAGCGGTTAATGCTGTGAGTGATGTGTGTGCTATGAAATAGTCTGCAATGTATTCTACTCCTAGTGTTTGAGTGGAACCCAAAAGTTGCTAAATATAGTAATACTAATTACGTCAACACATGTAAAATAGCATAATTCGAGTCTTACTTCTTTCTATATTATATTAAGACTTACAAAACACAACACAAGCTTTGCTTCTGATTCACAACAAATCAAAGCAATAATACTATAGTTTTGATAAATACAAACCTATTTCTGGTATCATTTCCTCCTTTTCTTCCATTGATTTAATACAAGAATCAGTATTGTCTAAGCTTTCGTTAACATCATTGGCCGAACTGTTATTCTCAACAGAATTTTGACTTTTAATTTCCAAACAATTTTGAGCCGAAGTATTATTTAAAAGTTTTAAATCGTTTTCAATAACAAAATTACTATTCGAAGCACTAATTGTTGAATTTATATTTGAGTTAATCACTAAACTATTGTCTTCAGCCGAATGTTCACAAATATCACTAATTGTTTCGTTTGTTTCACTTAATTCACTTAAATTTGGTTCACTATTAGCTACCGATTCGTCGTTTTCTAATTTAGAATTAGAGTTTAAATTAACACAAACAACCTTTTCATTGAGAGTTGCATTGCTTGTGTGGCTGGCAATGGGTTCAGTGGCCGCCACCGCCACTTTGGTCGCGAACTGCAGTGCGATATCGACATCGTTTGGACTCAACTTTAGGAGTGACTATAAATAGATTCAAATTTAATTTAAATATTTTTAAAAAAATTTTAAACATACCGCAGAAGAAGTATTGGAGACACTGGAAGCGCCCGTATGTGACTCATTGCTTCGGGTGACAGGCGTTTGGTTTTTCACCGTTTCTTTAGCCAACTCTTCAATATTTAAATTTTTACCACTACTCGGATCAGTAATAACTGCGCAATGTCTCTGACGTTTCTGAATAACTGGCTTTTGTTGTGATTGTTGTTCACTGACATCGATATTATTCGGGGCCGACATCTGGACAGCCATTGGTTGCGGTGCTTGTATTACAGGAGGGGCTGAAACTTGCGCTCCTCTTGGCTGATGCATCTGAGGAGCTATGAGTTGAGCGTTCGGATGAGCCTGTGTTTGGAAGTGCGCCGTCGGGTACACTACGGGTCAATTGGTTCATTAGTCTATATATTAGATAAATTCAGTTATCACTCACTGTAGGGATAGGTCTGTTGGGGGGCATACGACTGCTGCTGTTGAGGGTATTGGATGTAGTACTGTGCCTGCAGATTCGGTATATTTCTGGTCTGATGTGCATACTATCCAATAAATGAGACAATAATTAAAATACATTTCATTGAATAAGACAACAGGTGTTCAATCGAAACCATTTCAGATGACGTCAGACAACACTTACGGAATGAGACATTTGTTGGTTTAACATAGGATTTTGGATTTGCTGTATATTAGTCGGGATGTGTTGAATAAAGTAGTGCTGGTGTTGAGCGCCGGACATATTCACTGATTGCTGTACCCCTTGGGGAACTCCAGCATTTGTAGGCACAGTGTTTTGCGTTCGATGAGTCGTCAACAGTGGTCTCTGTTGTTGAGGCCTCAGGTGTTGATTAAAGGGTTGGCTAAAACGATTGGCCGATTGGGACATCACTTGATTTTGTTGTAGGACTTGCAGATTGGTTGCAGAGTTTGGAACGGCTGACGTAGGCATTGCTGGACCGGCAGTATTGACGTTCGACACCTGCTGTGCCAGGTTTTGTGGTTGTATAACCACCTGTTGAACAGCGTTTGCACTCGAATGTGATTTTCCGATCACACTATCATGTGCTTGATGTGGCGGTTGTGGTATTCCCTGTCGGGCGGCCTATCCGTGCAAAACAATTAGAGTGAGAGAGCACTTGGAAAAGAGTGAGACTTACGCTCGAATACGTTAGACCCTGTCTATGGGCCGAGTGATTCTCTGCTGGCGTCCGGTTTAGACTGAAATATATTTCCAAAAATTAGTTTTAATTACATTTCAATTAATGGTTAAAAAGAGTAAATTCAAAAAAGACACAATCGATTCAATACGTGAACACAGACTATGAGCGTTAGAAGAGGTCATAAACCCCTGAGTGGTAGTGATTGAAAGCATTACCGAAAACTTGAAGCTCAACCAAAGGCAACAACGAGTCGAACGCATTCAACACATAGTCGACACACAATCGCTAGATATGAGTGATATGAATGAGCACAACAACAGTCCTGTCTTTACACACATTCGACTACCAAATGAACACATTCTCACACAAAAACAAAATCATCAATATTTGAAACATTTTTCATTTCAACAAAAATACTTAACGAAAAAGTTTAAATTCTGCCGAATGTAGTCTCACTTCAAGTTTTTCTACTAAAAGCGTTACCCAATTGTCTGTCTATGAGGTCATTGTCATCAAAGATCAAATATTTATACAAAATATCAATAGTATTGCAAATTTAAAATATGGCACAAAACCACTGCAATATATCGTTATATTATTTATTCATTCATTCAATGGCTATTTCAATACCATATTATATATATATATCATTAAATCACATCACTCTTCACATTACACAACAGGACTGTTCGCTACAATCATTTAAATTACGTATTAATTAAATAATTATTTATTTTCACTCAAAATGTAAAGTTCATGTGAAGTCTTAGGAAAAGGCAATGCAATCAAAGCGATTGGAATGTGGAATGAAATTGCTATCAATTGGACGCCTGTTTGTCACTTATGGGCAAATACCTGATCTCACAATTAGGTCACAATTAAGTCCTCTCTCTTATTAAGCACTCTATTAACTATTAAATCTGCAAAACTAAACTAAATATCGATTCAATTGAGTATTTTTCCAAATCAGATAAAAACAATTCAAAAGCCGAGACAAACAGTGAGAAAAGGACTAATAAATAAAGATCTAAAAGTGAAATAAAATTGCAAATTGACTATAAAGTTGAGTCCATAAGACTTAAATACACTATTGAATCGATTGATTGCGATTCCAATCCAAATCAACACTAAAACACATCCGTATATCAAATTTAACCACTGTTTGCGAAATATTTGAAAATTAAAACGAATTAAATAATAAAGTGTAAACGAGTGCTCCATTTTGGGCACAACTAGTGTTGGCTATGAATTGGTTTAGAGTCGGCTTACAATTGGCTCACTTTATAACTGATTTGAATATTTTCTTGATTTACAACTAAAATGCAAAATATCTGACATATTCTTAAGAATGCAAATCAAAGCAATTAAATAACAATAATATGATTAAACAAAATCGTTATTAATATTAAATCAAGAGTTTAAACAAGAAAGTCATAAAACATGTCATTTTTCAACTCCACTAACAATAACTTATACCCAATTAAAAGGTCAAACATGCCATTGGTTTACAAGACATCGAGACTCAAAAGTTTGGTTTAAATATTTTAATGTCTTAATCACATCCAATGGTCTAATAAGAGACTAATTGTTTTGAAAAATATTAAAATCATTAGTTTTGTCCAAAAAATGAGCAGAAGTTATGTTTTTGTAAATATATTTCGACCCAAAGAGATATGTTTCGATAAAATTAAAACTTAAGATTCCATTAAATAGTTGTTTTGATAGAGTAGTGGAAAAGTGGGCCAAATCTATACATTTGTACTTCAAATCAATTTATTCAGACAGTATTTCCAGTATTACTCATTGCAAACATGAGTTCACAACAATTCATATCATTTTATAAAATTAACTCCAATTAAAGATTATTTTATTAACTCAAACATCAAATCAAGAAATATATTTATTTAACTAAAGTTTGTGTAAAACGTTTAGGATTTAGAAATACCGGCGTTTGGAGAGATAGAGACACAGCATATAAAACAATGTAAAACATGTTTTAGTGTCGACTCTTATGCAGCGATTGTGCAATACTGTAGACGACCAGTGATTGCCTGTATTTGAGTTGCGATACAAACAGACGTACAAATAGTTGTCAATTAAAGACAATCAAATCGATTGGAAATAATTTGTCAGAAAAAAGCATAACATTTAAGATATTGTAAACACAAAACCATTCAGTCTTTGAAATTAGTAATGAATGACAAAATTGAGTTAAATATCGATTACGAGAGAAAGAGTGATGCATTGGACAGACCTGTGGTGTTGAGCACGTGGTATATTGTTTGGTTGATTGTATTTGCTTTTGGCCACATTAGACATTTCGCCGATAGCTTAGAGACCGATAGCGGCAATGGTTAGCCCACAGTAAACAATACAAAGTGGTTCACAATTAAAAGCATTTGACTTAATATCTAACTCAACAACAATTGGACTCTAATTCTGAGACAAACTTTTAATTGATATTAAATCTAATAATAATATAATAAATGAAATAAATATTAAATAAAGAGTTGTCTTGAGTTGAGTTCACGTGAGTATCGAAACAATTCATTAATTAAATTCAGATTATTTGTGCCATTAAATGGCCCTAAGTTTCAATTATCTGGAGTTGAGATAAAAACAAACTCTGAATTGAGATAAAAATTAGTTAATTGTTGTGAATATTATTGAAATATTTCAATATTAGTTGATTTGATTCAGTACTGGTCGTCAATGTGTTCACTGAGTGAGTGTACAAATGGAAGTCATAAATGGCTGACAATCTATACATTCATCGCAATCATTGCACGCATTGCACACATACACCACTCAATACACTCATTCCAGTCTACACTACTCTTACAGTATATCCCGTCCATAGAATGGCTCCAATAGGACAACAGCCATACAATACGTCGAGAGTGGAGACACTGTCCCTCTGTATTGGAATTACACAATACAGTCACACATTAAACACAATTACAACAGACAATCGGGTATTCAATCAAAGTTTGTTTCGCACATACTTTCTGTCGGACCTTCACATACAGTGCGGCTCAATATTATTGGACGTAATGTATGTATTGATCAACACATTGACCGCTATTAGAGTAAACTCTAAATTAATTCATTTATATTTTTTTAAAACCAAATTCATTCCCAAAATTCAAAATTAGATTAAATTAGTATTAAATTTGTTCTTCTATTGTCTTAAAATATGTTATTATCACAAATCAAAATATTGTCGGATTAGTTGAGGTTATGGAACCGGATATGACGTCATTTGAGCGCAAATGCATTTTATACACAAAAAACGTCCTAAAGATTGATTTGATTTGAATATTTGGTTAAAAAACTTTTTAATTATAATAAAAATTATTTTATTTATTTAACAAAATTAGAGATTATTTAATAATAATATTGTAGTTAAACAGGAATTAGTGATTAAAAAGTAGAAACTCTTACTCTTTTGATAGAATCAATTGAATCTATTTTATGGAAACATTCATCACAAGTAAACCCATTGACACAATCGGACAAGAAGTTAGACATAAGACAGTAATAACAGAATACATGTTTGCATCCGATTTCGTGTGCATTGATTGGCCATTCATTACAAATTAGACACTTTTTCAGATCATTTATGTCTCTCTGTTTAACATTCGAGGAGTTATTGGGTTTCGAACCGAAAACATGAGTTCGCATACAATTGACTAAAGTATTCCTAAGTCTATAAAAGTTAATTAACGGCAATACAAATGTGAGAAATTCGGCGAAAGTATGCCATAAGAGCTCTCTATTCATAATCTCATAATAGAGTTCACTATTACTCCTGTTTTGTTGGATAGACTCCAAACCTGTGCCTAATTTTAATATCCTTTCCCAAAGTGAACGATATTTTCCATAAAATAAAAATAATAATGAATTTATAAAATCTATAGATTTGTAGACATTTTCAAACAATTCCAACGAATTCTTGATTTTTTCATTTCTCGCAATTGAATTAACTCTTTGTTTAATATACGGAAACAATATTTCGAATAAAACTATTCCATAGGTTTGCCATCCATTCAGACGTTCATTAATAGCATTATTTTCACTTAAATTATAATATTTTAATTGCAATAACGACTGTCCAATAGATATGCCGTTTCTCTTGACTGTATTCAACCAAACGTATGCTTTAATTATTGCCAACAATTCGGGACTCAATTCTCTCAAGTTTTCAATCTATTTATAAAATATTTCATTAAAAGTTTAATTTTATGATAAATTGAAATACAAGTAAAAAATTCAAAATAAGGCGTTAAAACCTATTTTTCTAGATTATATAGAAATGCAAATTACCGTAAACTAAAACCAAGGGGGGGGGGTATTGAATGTGCAGACTTTAAAATGTTAGGAGGAGTATTTCGGCTTTTCTCCGAGTTTTAGCTCAAACTTTAGGGGTATCTGTCCATAGATGTAATGTTAACCACTAATTTTGCCAGGGGGGGGGGGGGGGATATTCGAGGCTGGACCCTATT
>JAQFXN010001566.1:0-14840 GCA_034693365.1 Liacarus xylariae
AATCAATAGATGTATAGCTAATCTGGATAGATATTAAACTGGCATTAGGTGTTAACTTTTAAAAAAACGATAGTGTACATACTTATGATTTCTTTATATTATAGTAAATTCAGAATATTTCATATAATTATTACTTAAATATAATTTATACTTTCCAACACTAGTATCAATTTATAATTCCTCCAATGTAGATATAAAACAATTAACTTTAATTTTTTGAGCAAATATATATGGATTGTATGTACACTCTATAAACATATGCAATGCTAGAACTTTAGTTGGTTCCATCACAAATCTCCTAATTCCATTATTTTCTAATCCCAGTATTTCTAAATCGAATAAATCTTAAAAATGCAATTTATCACAAAATTTCAGATTTATATTCATGAATAAATTATGAATAAATGATTTGTAATGTACAGTCAAGACAATTATAAACTGAACACGATATCGGTCCTGTCTTCACTTGTCCATATATTGTTAATCAATAATGTTTTATTTCTTTACAATCTAAATACAAACAATTTAAATCCAAATTAAATCTTTACAACAATATTGAATTGAGTATTTAAGGTTTATATTCTAGTCGTCTTTCAAACTTTTTTAAATTATGATTCATTAATAACAATATATTTCATACTCTTATACTCATAAATACAACTAATCAAACAGATAGCATTGATTGAAAATATATAAAATATTGATTAAAATCAAAAACAATAACTATTAAACAATAAATTAATTAATTAATTGTAAATATTAAATATGGCTTTAATTCAATCAAATTGATTAAAAAATAATAAAGAGTTTTATAAGTAATATCTCTGAGTATAAAACATATTGTTCATTACTAATGAATCATAATCTTAAAAAGTTTGAAAGACACAGGTTAAGATGACTAGAATCTAAACCTTAAATACTCAATTCAATATTTGATTGTAAGGAAATAAAACATTATTGATTAACAATATATGGACAAGTGAAGACAGGACAAATATCGTTTCCAGGTTATAATTATCTTAACTGTATATAATATGAACAATATTTTAATTATGGATTAAATTAAATATCACTAATATAACCGAAGATACACTAACTTAATCTAACATAAAATTTCATAAGTCAACTAAATTCGAAATAGAGCTTGTTTTTGGTAAACATTTTCAAGTGATTAACAATTTTATTATTCTTGGGAATTTTTGCAAAAAAATTAAAAATATTGAGATCAGGATTAATAGGATTAAAATCTTAAGACTATTAGGCTTAGGAAAACTTTCCCATTAATTATAAATTTTATTGTTTTTTCAATTTTTATAAAAGTAAGAAGGTGGAAACGAATCCATATTCTATTTTTCTTCTATTGTCGCGATAAAAAAGATATCAAATTTGAAAACTTTTAAAAATATTATATTAAAAACACAGACTTATTATTAATAAATTATTAATCAGAAGTCATAACAGAATTTTCCATAAATAAGTTTTTCACAATCATTGCACTCACTGTTCCAATTAATTGTAATAGTAATTAATTTTCAATTTTAATCTATTTTTCAAACAAAATTTCACGTAGCTCACAAACAAATAGAAATGATGATCAAGTTGACAAAAATGCTAAAATTTCTGAAATTCATACTGAAAATGAGTGGCTTGGTGACGTCTATAGAGATGGACAATTTAACTGTTATGGTTAAGAAGAGAATAAAAAATAAAAAATATGTTTTCAATATTTTTGCAATTACGAGGGTTTATGAGGGTTTTGGAAGACCTGAAAATATTTTCTTCAAAAAAATGAGAGTTATATAAATAATGAATTTTCACTCAATTTAGAATTTCCCATCTCTTATTTGATTAAAATAAGAGATTTTCTAAGAAGTATGCAATTTGTAATCTATAAGAATTTAACAGAATTTAAACAAATATTACAAGAATTTGACAAAATTCTGTCATTTTTCTAAGAATTTCACAGAATATTGCGAGAAGGGCGTCTTTTTTGCCTTTTCTCAAATTTTCTAGTGAACTACCTCCCGAGCGTCCTTGGAGATATAGGCCAAAATCACAGAGGTATTCCAGACTGTATCAGCCTCTGTCCATTTCTGATGGCGCAGAAGCATTCGAAAGTATTCTATTTCTGATGACTATTAATAAATTTCGACTATTGTTTTTGTCTTTCAAAAGAAATGCAATCGAGATATGAAAGCTGTAATTATATTTGCTCCGGGCAGATGTCCAACCTGCTCGAGTCTGCCCGAAAACCCCGGAAATATAATGTACAAAGACACCAAAAAGTTGAACTTTGACTCATGTTCGTCAACAACGACTACTTATTTTTGATTGTATTCAATTGCTTTATTTAGAAATAAGATTTAACAAATATTATAATATCGAAATGCAACTTTTTTTGGGGTCTTTGCTTATATTATTAAAGTCTTATAAAGGAAATATTCAAGAAAAACATAATTATCAAATAAATTATTTAACTAAACTACTAGTTTTACCTATAAATTATAAAACCCAGCTCATATTGAGTTACCCGCTCTTCAATCAGACATCTCAAGACTATAGCTTGTTTCTAGTATTTTCTTGATTTACTCCCCTTAATTATTTCTTATTGTAATATATATTTAAAATACTAAACTTATTACTGCACACTTCAGCACAGAATAATTGCATTTATGAATAAGTTCAATAATAATGAATCAAATAACTTATTCATAAATGCAATTATTCTGTGCTGAAGTGTGGAGTAATTAGTTTAGTATTTCAAATATATATTACTATAAGAAATAATTTAGGGATTAAATCAAGAAGATATTAGTTACAAATATTAAACTTGAGATATCTGATTGAAGAGCGCGTAACTCAACATAAGCTAGATTTTTTAATTTATAGTTTTAACTCATAAAACAGTTATATAATTTATGCTGCCTGAAATCGCCCGCCGATTTTCAAATTTCCACCTGCCCGAAAACCAAGATCATTATTTATAAATCAACTCTAGAATACTAGAATGCTTGTATACTGATACATTTAGCACTTTTAACTTATCAGGGATCTCCAAAGAGTTATAGCTTAAATACTCCCTGAGTTTTATTCATTCATTCGTTTTCATGAACGCCTTTTGTGCCTTTCGGTGTAGGAGTAGTGGCTGAATGCTAAGCGTCAAGTGCTCAAAGCACTTTCTCCCACTACTTCTAGAACAAGTGACAATCCACCTAAGCTAGCAGTGAAGTGTGGACAAATGACCTTCACCCAGTGAAGTGGTCACATGCCGAATGAGCTACTCCGACCCACCTATGAGATTTATATTTTCAAAAATACATGCACTCCGAAGGCAAAAAAATTTGTTTTTACCTTACTTCTCCTCTGTACATTTTTCAAGTTTTGAAAAATATCCTCTTAATATTTTTTTACAAAGCATTTTCAAAATTTATCCTCAGACTCTGCCGACCTTGGCCACATCACACTTTAATTGTTATGTACTTCAGCAATCAGAAATCTAAAACGTTCTCTACGTCAATACAACTGTATTCTAACAAGCATAAAATTGACTAATAAGTAGATTTTTTAATTGATTTATTGTTTTATATTCTAATATCACTAAAATTTATTTCTAAATTTAGCTTAAAAGCGCCCGCAAAAGTTTGTAATTCTTTATAAATGAACAAGTTAACTTAAAGTGTCAATTTCATCTGAGTTTAAATTTTATCTTTAAATTTTTAGTATGACTAATGCAGCTAGCTTAGTTTTTGTTTTAGTTATTTTCGTTATAAAACTAAACTTCCTAATTGCAGATGATTTCGGGGGAAAATTGTTTTTAACGCCGTTAATTGAAAGTGGTCAATTGGTGCAAGCTAAACAATTAAGTTTAGTCACTGGATTGCCAGCAGAAAATAATGAAAATTTAGACGATATTATAAGTTATTCCGGGTATTTAACTGTTAACAAGACATTTAACAGTAATATATTTTTCTGGTTCTTTCCAGCGCTGGTATGTTATATTGAATTAATGCAATGAATTTATTTATATATTTTCAAAAAACCAATTTGTTATTACATTTTAAGAATAAAAATGAGTCTGCTCCAACATTGATATGGTTGCAAGGTGGACCAGGAAGTTCATCAATGTTTGGCATATTAATAGAAAATGGTCCCATTAGAGCCGTTACTAATGTCACAGCAGCTCGTGCTAATATAACCTGGGCTCAAACGTTTAATATGCTTTATATTGATCAACCTGTTGGTACAGGTTTTAGTTTTACTGACGATGAACAGGGTATAATATTGATACATAAGGAAAAAGAATTAACGAACAAACATTTCTATTAACTGTCTTTTACTTAAGGTTATGCCGACAATGAGGACGATGTGGCCAATGATCTGTACAACGCTTTACAACAGTTCTTCACATTATTCAGTGAATACAGAAATAATGAATTATATATAACTGGAGAATCATATGCCGGCAAATATATTCCTGCGCTCGGCTACAAAATTCATAGTGAGGGTGACCAGGCTGATTTAAATCTGAAAGGTTTTGCAATCGGCGATGGTTTTGTTGATCCGATAAATCAACTAAATTTCGGGGATTATTTGTTTGATGTTGGCCTGATTGACGAGAGCCAGCGCAAGCATACTAACAAAGTGATGAACAGGACGAAACAGTTCATAAGAAATAAGGAATACAATAAAGCTTATAATTTATGGGCAATATTTCTAGGTATATTCAAATTCAATGTCTCATTTTAAAATTGATTCCTAATAATTATCACTATTAATACAATACAAATCATTTGATCAGATAAGACAGCAGTAAATTATATTGATGTAGTTTTTGTTTAGCAATTATTATTTTATTTGATTTATTCGACTTTAAGGAATAAACAATGAGTTATGCCAAATAGATGTTGCAAAATAGGTTTTTACAGGACACTTAATAGATCATTTAATAGGTTTGAAAGAGGGGTGAAATAAGTTCTCAAATAGATTTTTGTTATTTTCATAAATTGTAAAGATTGATTGAACTAGGAGAATATTCATAAAGCAACTGTTAACATCTGGTTCGATCAATTGAGGAGGGGGTATAAGTTCTGGTGAATTCTTTTTCAACTTCAAGAAAAGGTAAAATTGAAGACATATAGTTATTTTTCTCTTAAAAACCTATTCTCAGGTGAAAAGATTCTATCGTTTAAGTTGTATAAGGGTGAAATCGAATTTTAGGTTAAATTACACCTAATTTCATTTTTAGATGTAAATTTTATTCTTTTTTTTCTTGAGCACAATATACCACTTTTATTATAACATGGTTAAACCATTATTTCCAAAGAAAAGTAATGAGTATCGCCGAAATATTATAAAATATTCCTTGTTTTTGACATTAGTTGTCATCATTACCTTTAATATAGTTTGGTGATTGCATTTTCCTCTACATTTGAATGTGAATTTGTGTGTTTCATAACTTTGTCACTCTTTACTAAATAGGTTTAGAATTATTTAATAAATCTGGTTTGTAATTCACTATTTAATTAATATTTATATATTGTATAACAAATTATTTGTTAAAAATAGATTCTAACCACAAAAATAAGCATCATACAGTTATAATCATTTATACAGTTGGATCCAAAAGCTTGGAAAGCTATTTATTGGACCTAGCTCTTAAACAAAGTAAAATTATTTATTTATTTTTTGTATGGAATGTCGAAAATTTTCCGGAAAATTTTGTATCAAGATAATTTTTTTTGTCCATTGGCCTGAGTAAGAATGGACAGGTATGTTTTATAAAAATAAAAACAGTTGATATTTTAGATTCTCAATTAGTGAAAATAATCTTTGTTAAAAATTAGAAGATACGTGTGTTTTTATAAAAAATAACTCAATTGATACTTGCCCATGACAATCTTTCGGATTTTTCAAAATTTGAGTAAATCTCGTAGTTTAAATAAAATTTTAGTTAAAAGTTTTCTATTTTAAAAAATAATAGATATTTTCTATATATTTAAAACTAATTCAGAAATAAAGTTTTACAGTTTTGTTAAGAAAAAATACTAAATTTTTATAAGACTGTAAAACATTATTTCTAAATTAGTTTTCCTTATATAGAAAATATCTCTTGTTTTGAAAAATAGAAAACTGTTAATTAAAATTTTATTAAAACTACGTGATTTACTCAAATTTTAAGAAATTCAAAAAATTGCCATTGCCAAAGTATCAATTGAATTATTTTTTATAAAAACAAGTATCTTCTAATTTTTAACAAAGATATTTCACTAAGTTAGAATCAAAAATATATACTGTTTTTGTTTTTATAAAACATATCTATCCATTCTTACCCGGGCCAATGGACAAAAAATTATCTTGACACAAAATTTTTCAGAAATTTTTCGACATTTCATACCACAAATAAATAAATAATTTTACTTTATTTAAGAGCTAGGTCCGATAAATATCTTCCCTAGCTTCTGGATCCAACTGTATGTGTAATAAAAGTTGGATAAATGGGTTCTATATTTGTGATTCGTTTGCATACAAATTCGTGAAGGATCCTATGAACCGATAAAATATGTCCGATATATCTTTTACACTGCCCTGGTAATTAGACTTTGAAATGTGTCAAATCTGTCAATTATCGAGAGAATAATTTAATACAGGGATAAAATATTTATTTGATACAAAAAAAGACAGTATTTATATATTATTTTAAAATATTTTATTTATTAATTTAATGAATACAAAAAAAATATATTTTCAATTATTTCTGTTTTAGGGGAAACCTATTTTAATTATACCGGATTACAAGATGTTTACAACTACGATGAGGACGTGATTCCCGAGTTCTTTTTCAATTATGCCTCCTTTGTTCAAGTAGCTAGGAGACAGTTGCACGTTGGCAATCAGTCATTCGTGGAGGGCGGGGAATCAACAACACGGCTGAGAGAAGATAATATGCAATCTATCAAGGATAAATTCATTGTTTTGCTGAACGAACCTAAATACAGAACTTTAACTTTTTGGGGACAATTGGATGTAATTATTAACTATTCAGGGGGAAGAAACTATTTGCGGAAATTGAAGTGGAACAATTCCAAAGAATATCGCAAAGCAAAACAAATTGTGTGGAATGTGGACAATGGAATTGCGGGTTGGGTTACACTAGTGCCTGGATATACAGAAGTGCTTATCAGAGAGGCCGGTCATATGGTTGGGATTGATAAACCAGCACAAGCTTACGATATGATTACTAGATTTGTAAATGACCTGCCATTTAATTAGTTTTGTAGAGTTTAAGAAATAAATGTAACGGAATTATTAAAAAAATAATGTATTTTTAAAATAAAGTTTGTTTATCTTAAATTGCATTTTACATTGTTTTAGAAAATGAAATAAATGCTGAAATTAATCAATGCTTTCTATGCACTTCAGTGGTAATAAAAAAATTTAGTACACAAGGCATGGACTTTTGATTATATTTGTATGTATTTTTCGGTTATTAGCTTTAAAGTTCGGGTACACATAATAATTGAAACAAGAATGACCATTAATATATATAATTCCGCATTCTCATTAAAATATTTAGTGATTGTTATGGTCCCTGATTTGTTATAGATTCCTATTGCATTGGACGTTCTCATCACATAGATTTGTAATAGATGCCCATACATTGAAGATTCCAATCCCATAGATTTATATTAGATTCCCATGCATTGGAGGTTTCCATCCTATACATTTGTAATAGATTCCCATTGGACCGGAAGTTTCATGCCATAGATTTGTAATTTATTCATAATCTACTTAAAAAGCTCTTATCAGATGTATTTATAATGAATTCCCAAACATTGGAGGTTCTCATCCCATGGATTTGTAATAGACTTCAAATGATGAAATTCGATGCTCGTATCTCATTGTATTATCAAGGGTTCACACTCCATAAGATTATAATATGCTCCATTACATATGATTCTCATAAGCTTAAATCTTATAGGTTTCTCCTAAGCTTCCATCCCATAGCATCCAATAAGTTCCCATTTAATTTCAGACCTCATTCCGTAGAATAGTTAGTCTTTCATTACACTAGCTGTTTTCGCAGGTTCCTATCGCATTGGCAGCCTAATCACATAAAATTATCAAATGCCCCATCCCATAGGATTAGTATAGGCTCCATCCAATTGGATATGGTGGTGGGCGGTGGGAGTGGTGCTAACGAATCTATATACTACTTTTCCTTCGAAAGCGGAATTAAAAATTTTATATCAAATTATTTGATATTGAAATTAAGCTCTCGGTAACAGATTAATCAATAATATAAAATAAAGAGAAACACTAAAAAATTGATGTACTTGATATATAAATGTTTGTGTTGGGTTTATAGATACGAGATCTTTGTTTGGCACAATTCCTCAAATATCTCCAGTGATTTCATTAAATGTAATTACTTGAAACTTCTGTAACTGAATTGTGCCAAAATCTGATTATTCAGTTACAAGTTTATTCAATGAGCTGCACAATTACGTAATAATTATAGAAATCAGTGGTTGACAAGGTTGGCGAGTTATGAAGTTAAGTGTTTGGGGTTTTTTTTGCAAAATAACGAAAAAATGAGATAAAACTAAGATAAAATTTTCTCCCCTTTCTGACAGTCAGAGGGTTTTTAGGTTATAAACTCGTTACAACTTATTTCTGCTCACATAGCATATACTCTTACTGTATTTGCTTAATGATATATATTTGAATAAACTGTGAACGACAACTAAATAATACTCTGAACTCATAACTGAGTAATTCATAGAAACTCTTTATAATAAAATTTTTAAATAAAATTATTTGATTTAGTGATTCAGCTTTCGGTCATTGATAGTCAAATACAATAATATTAAGCTAATGCACTAAAAAATAGTCTATTATGTGAGCAGAAATAAGTTGTAACAGAGTTTATAATATGGATTAAATAAATAATGTAAAATTACGCAATAATAAGTGATATTCACTTATCAATATCTTTTATTGGCAATTAAGGCAATACCTGATGAAAGTTTTCAATTAACTCTATATAATAATCCTTTCCATTAAAATATAAACGCAAAAGTTGATAGATTGCCTGTTCCATTAAAACCCCATCATTTATGGCCATTAATCCCACCTCTGGCTGTAAATGATGGATCATATAAATAAACATAATATTCATATAATGCAATCATTTACCAATTGATACCAGCAAGGTTGCCCCCTTCTGGTGGTCGAATGATCCATTATATCGTCCATTATTAAGAAATGTGACTGAAATAATTCCACACACCAACCTAGTACTCTTGCCAGTTCCAATTCTGCATCCGACACATCAATATGCTTGTGCTCACCTAATATAGTAACTGCATTGACAACACTTAGTCCTCTAATATGTTTTCCATTCTGTATATTATAATCGAACATATCTTTAATTCTGGTAATAATTATTTCAAAATCATCATTGTAATTCGATTTAAAAATTTCAGTTTTAACACGCTTATATGTTTCATTAAATGCTAAAATTTGTAAATCTTCGGACATTTTAATAATAATTTCTTTCGAATAGAATTTAAATATATTGGTTAAAAGTTAATTTATATATAAGTTTATTTAATTAAATATTTGAGCACACTGTTCTTATAATCTATAATAGTACAATTAACTTTTGTTTTGGTATTTCCTAAAAATTTTAAAAAATATATTTCTATGTGTGTTTCTAGGGAAAGGAGTTGCTCAGGTCCGCCTCCGCCCAAAATATCCAAAGACAAAATATAAAAACTCAAAATATCCAAACCTAAAATTTCCAAAACCAAATTTTATCTTTGGTTATTTTGGGGTAATCCCCTGAGATCACATGATTTTCTGTTACCTGGGGGAAACAAAATAAGACTGAATCTGTGTTTTGTTACAAACCCACCAGGTTAACAATTTTACACCTTAACAATCCTTTTAATATACTCTTTCCCAATTAAGAACGTGTATTATCATAATTGTGATTCATAAACAACATAACATATATTTAAAATTTACACAATCTAAACTCTAGTTCTATTTTATTCATTCATTCATTTACATGAGCACCATTAGTGCCTTTGGGTGCAGTAGCCAAATACTCTGAGTCAAGTGTCCAAGGCACTTTGTTCACCTCCTACTACAAGAAGTGACGAACACATTTATAGCAGTGAAGTGCGAACAACAGAGAGAATAAATACTTTTTTTGAAAAGCATCAGAAGTGAGACACCCCTGGCTGGGCTCGAACCAGCTAACCCACAATGCATACTGAGGTACACTATTCTGTGGACTATTTTATATTAGAATAAACCAATGATATATTTCCAGTACTCCTTTCTGAATAAAATTTTTAGTTTTATCATTTCTATAACATTCAACTAATCTATATTGTAATCTCTCTTTTAATTGATAGAAAAGACCAAATTATAATTTTAATATCTCTATAACAAATATCAATGTTATACTTGATTAACTTATAAGGGTAGTCGAAAAGTGCGCCAGTTAAAAATTCAAAATCTAAGAAACTGCTGCAAATATTTCAAAGTCATGGAAGTCAAAGTTAATTTACTATTCAAAAATTTAATTATGCATATCTCAATTTTCAATTATTTTGCAGATTTCTTGCTCCATTTCTAGCAATTCGATTTAGATCAATTATCAGAGTGCGTTGGCCTAGAGGTTAACACGCTTGCCAGTGGAGACTGATTTGTGTGTTCGCGTCCCGACAGACCCACTCTTTGTTCATTTCTTATTTTCACTTGTCTTGTCTTTCACTAAGTTAGTATCAGTAACTCGTCAGCACTGGAAATCAGCCTTAGGTTGAGTGCTCATGAGTATAATAGCAGAGTTCATTTTCATTTTTTTTCATTTTCATTTTCATTAGATAATCGAAGAGAACGAAATTTGTGTTACATCTCATCTTTCATATCCAACCCTCACCCCCACACCACTCGTGGTTAAATCTGTAGCTATGACTTTTTCATTTGTGCCATTATCTCTTAAAATAATTTTCAGCTTCAAAAATTTCAAATAGGAGTTAGGTCCAGAAAAAGTAGATATATTAACTGTCATTTATAAAATTGAAATATCTGCAGCCGCTTCTGAGACTTTTAAACTTTTAACTGCTATTTTTTTGACTGCCCTTATATTTTAGAGACAATTATTTTGCGATTGTTATCATTTAATTTATTTATTGTTATTAAATTTATCACATTTAATCAGACTATATTAAAATAGATTCAACATTGATACATTTTCAATTTATATTATCATTATCAAATACAACTAGAAGATTAGTAATTTCAGATATTTAAATATTAATTAACCGAATACTAAATTTCAATCGAAGCATAAGTAATAGTCATTCATAGGAATAATTTATTAGAAATTCATGTTTAAATTGATATTTAGTTTTCGGTTCACAAATATTAATCATTAATCAGAATAGATAATTAATGTCAAGCTGAAGAGATGTGGGTCAATAAATTTATTGTTTTCATGCTTATGAACCATATGAAATATTTTTACTGATTATACATAATAATTAATTTTAACAAGTAAAGCTAATTTATTAAATATTTTCTAAAATAAATTTATTTCCTTGAAATTTCCTTTAGGATCTGTAACAACCTTGTTGAAAACTTTGTAACGATCCATAATGGTGGATACTTTAAAATAGCCACCAATAAAGTATTCAAGGTGTTTAATGAATTTTCTCAATGAACTGCTTGTGCTTGTATTAAATAAAAACTCATCCCGTAATTGTAGAAATTCAAGCTCTACTTCGTTAGCGTAATTTAAAGTATTTATCATAGATTCTCGCACATCTAGATCTTCTTTTTTTGCCATCAATGCAACTATGTTGAATAATTTAGTGAATTTCCCATCGTTTTCATGCAGTTCTTTCTCGAATGAGTAAACGTCATTAATTAATAATAAATGCTTAACCGTTAAAGTGATCATTCGCTGTAATTTCTCATCACTCCATTCGTCTTCAGTAATAAATATATTTTCGGAGAATTCAATAAATTGAACCAATTGGAAGGCGCCAACACTTTTCATATGTATCTATTAGAATTTTATTTAAAATTAATTTATTCTGCTTAATTGTCAAAAAAATAATTCACAAATAATAAGATACACTAAAGTGTTCAAGTATAGAAATATGCTCATGTTGCGCGAGCATTCGCGCAAAATTGCGCGAAATTATTGCGTGCGTTAATAACATGTATATATAAAATTGATTTTTATAAAAGTCTAAAATTTAAAAAATAATTTACTTGATATAGGTGTTTTAAATCATCAAGATCGTTGCTTGTTGTATTAATGTTTTCTTCCATAAAACCAATTATATAATCTTTAAGATAGTCTGTTAAACGTTGTTTCTGTATTTTATTGTAACTTTTATACATCACTTCTAACGAACTATAGTATGCTCTGACACACGGATTCCAATCATACATTGGTATAAATTTGTCTGAATTTAATCTCTCTAATGCATACATTAGTTGATTCCAAATAAGTAGCTTGTCACCAGCAAGCACATAGAAATGATCATCCAAAATAGTAAAGATAATCATTATCCTGACCAATATTTCAAATCTCTCAGGATCATTACAATCTGGATAAAAGTAAGCTGAGAATAGGCCTCAATTTTTGCTTTTTGTAAATTGCTCCTTGCTCATAAAACTTGACTCGAATTCACTATTTGACCATTTCAATGCATTTTCGAATGTGTAATATGGATTAATTTTTAATTTTGTAATTGGAACGTAACTTGGTATTTTATATTTTCGCTCATCTAGTTTTTAAATAGTTTTATAATTTTGAATACAATTTTAAAATATAATTGAAAAGAATGTAAAAGCATATTGTTGAAATAATGAATTTGGTTAGAAATATTAATTAATTATGCATAATTGAGTTCAAAAAAAGAAGTTTATCAACAAGTAGAATTCAATACGTAATATTTATTTGAAATAACTATTATTTTTAAAAACTTAATAAACCTTAATTTGTAAGTGAATTATCATAATTGGACTCATTATAAACATTAAATTCAACATGGTAATAATGATCGGTCAGCAGGGGCAGCACAGCTACCATTTAAATTATGGTAAATACTTTATATCTAGATTTTTCAATTTTGTAAATCTAGATGTCATTTATTTTTAAATTTGAAATTTAACAAGTTAATCTCACCTCAATTACTGACATAAATGGTTAATCATTCAAGTAATCACATATTTTAATTGCAACAATTCATTTCGAAGTTGGTCTAAAAACTTAAATGTAAAAATATTTACCTTGTTGATTTACGCATACATTTTTAATTAATTCATCTTTATTAATTACTTCCATTTTATTGTGGGTGAAAAAAAATTATTATAAATATTTCAACAAATTAATATTGTAAAAATAATTGTTAAATTATGAATAGTTATCATGTACAGAAATATTATATTGTATGGAAAATATTTTCAATTTAACGATTTATAAATAAATTTAAAATATTTGATAATTTTTTAAAAAAATTCCAACAATTAAAATATAAAATCGTTTCAGATAAAAATTTTCGAAAATGAAAAATATTTAGATTTGCACGAGAAATGCGCACAGGGCGTGTTACATAGATGAAAATATACTCCTATACAAGGGATCACAAAAGTCAGCCGAGACATAAAGAGGCATAAAGAAAGGTATCTTGAGACAATTTAGCCAAACAAATTAGGAAAGAGTGTAATGTTTTTCAAAATAAGTGCTCAAAATCCCAACCCATTTATTGACTTCTGGGCAAAAAGACAAAGGAACGTGTTATTTTGCAAAATCTCAAAGGATTGAGTTTCTTAAGGAATCTGTGGTCAAACGCCAAGAAATATTAAGATTATTCCTTTCGGGGATCAAAAATCTCTTTAACCTATTTCTATCACTAAAACAGTGCCTCTAAATTATCCCACTTTTCTATAGAACTGTTCTCATTTGAGGTGCTCGAGAATCCTGTGGTCAACGCCAAGTAATTTTGTGATTGTTTCTTATGAGAAACAGCACAAACAATCTCAAAAACCTATTTCCACCACTAAACAAGTGCCTCGTTATTATCTTAACTCTATAGAGCTGTTCCCCATTGAGGTTATTGATATTAAATTCATTAATACTAGCTCATAAATATGCTCAATTTTGTTTTATTGTTTATTTTATGCTTACTTGGGATTTTGAGAAAATGTTATAGTTGATTCTCATTTGATTAATTATCGAACCATATATTGTTTAATAAGTGATAAGATCTTACAATTATTTGGGTAAACTTAAGACATCTATGTTAGGGGTTATAGGATGTGATATTTTACAATAAAAATACTCTATTTCAATTAGAAAAACATAAATGAATTTTAGCAGTTTGCATTCCTTTTGCATTAAAAAAATATCTTAATTGTATGGAAAAGAAATTTAAAAGTTAAAAATTTTCTAAATTATTTTGATCTCCAAATCACGTAATTTATAGTACTGTATCATTAAATTAAATTCTAGATAATTTAAGTTACACAGCACCATGATAATATGTTTTATTGAATAATAATGTTTATAAAATTTAATTTATTTAAAATGAATTCAATTCTATTGTTTTCAAATATATACTATTCCTAGGCGTTTGGCTGATTGTTTTACACTGGACACTTAATCCACCATTTCCATTTATCATGCTAGATTCCAAACGATATTTAAGTAATAATTTAGCTAGTGTTAATTTTATAGTATAAAGTGCAAATCGCATGCCAATACAATTCCTCGGTCCTATACCAAAGGGCTGAAATGAGGCAGGAAGCTTTAT
>JAQFXN010001567.1:0-14838 GCA_034693365.1 Liacarus xylariae
TTCAAATTCCCGATTTGGTTTGCAAACAAATCTATATTCTCTTCTTTCTTCTAAATCAATAATAAAAAATTACTAATTCATTATGAAGTTAATAGATAAATAAGATTTTTTTTCACTTGAATATAAAATTACATTAAAATTATCGTTATGCCCATATTGATTTATTTCTTTTTAATTCAGTAAACATAATTTATAATTAAAAGAAAATTTGATTAAAAAATTTATTCTATTGATTTAAAATTTGAAGAATATTATACTTTTTTAATCGAGCTTTCATCATTGTGTGTGACTTTATTAAATACACACAAGTCAAAATTACACAAGACATAGCATAAATACACCCTTTCCTATCTTGAGATTTTGTAAACTACCTCCGTGACCGTTTTCCGCTCCAGTTAATAACTCCTCTTTTGTACTTTTCATATTTTGAATTTTTTAAACCAACCTAAAATTTACACAAAATTCTTTCACTTATACCTCTTAACTCAGCGGGCATTGGTTACCCATGATGTAAACAATTCTTGCTTTGTTCTTAACTGCTCGACTAGACTAGACTGCTTTGAGCTGAACTTCTGAAGTACTGCTCAATCAAACAATTTTCCACCAAGTTGCCTAGCACAATCAATCAATTTTTATGTTTTTAAATATTTGCTTAATGTTTTGCTAATTTCTTTTTCATATTCATCTATTGAATGCAGGCTTTTGTTATTCGAATAATATTTTGTAACAAAATATGGACATGTCTATTTGAAAATATATAAAATCAAGATTGATTATTTAATATAAGTAATACGGTTTTTGCCTGATATTCCTCCAGGCTTATACTGTTCTACCAAACAAATAAAACAACATATTGTATATCCTTTGAAATTAAAATATAACGCTTCTTATGACGAATATACTGAATATTATATACTGTATGATAATATTGATAAAAGGTAGGCAATGACATAATAGTCAATATTATTGATTATATCTTGACTAAATTCATTTCAATTTATAATAGAATAATTCATTGTGAACTTCTATAGTAAAATTAAAATTTTTATACAATTAAAATTATTGTAATATGGCTTAATTTTTATTATGATTTTTCAAGTAATTGAATTTAATTTCAGATTTAATATTTTTGAATTAATAAATGTACTTAACTATATTAAATTGACTTGCAAAATAATTGAGAAATTTGCAATACAGGCCCCAAATTAATACATTAAAACACATTTTTTTGAATAAAATAAAAATTAAAACTAAATTTAAAATTAGTTAAATAAATAAACAAAATTTACATTAAGCTATAATAAAATTATCATTAATTCTAACAAAATCTAAAAATCTCTTTACATATGACTTCTAATTAAATTCAATTAATTTTTATTGTATACTTAGAATGTGTTAAATTTGCCAGCATTGCACTATCTAGATTATTTTGCAAATCAATTTAATACAGTAAAATACATTTAATAATACAATAATATAGGTTAAATTGAATTTAATTACTCAAAAACAAATCAGTTTTAATTAAAGTTATGCCAAATTACACTATTTTTAGTTATATAAAAATTTAAATTTTACTTTACTTTGATTTTCAGTTAAATTTATTGTAGGATAAATGTAGGAAAATCAATCATAATTGCGTTCCACTTATAATCAGGCATTTCAATAAACTTCCACTGAAACTAATCATCGAATTTATCTGAAGAGTCCGGACAACAGTTAGACTAAAATGTTTTAAAGGAATTCTTAATTTCAATTGAATTGTACTTTAATTACAGAAAATTTTTGCATTGCAAGCGCATTATAATTTAATTCGAAATTATTATCCTTATACACCGGGGGCAAATACTGATATATATCCAGTGATCGGAGAGAAAATATTGAGAATTCTCTTTCAGCAAGTATTATGAATTCTTTTGGATATCTTTTCATTAGATTGAAATCTTTATCCAAGTTTTTAACAGTTACTGTGATTTAATTTACTGCTAGATTATTTGCAGCTGATATTTGCTAAAAAACAAAATACTTTAAAACAATATCATGTTAAATTAATTATATTTTGAATGGATTGGGCAATATACGAGAAAATCTGGTAGATCTACGAAAAAAGGAAAAATCTACAAATATATGATTATATTAATAGTTTTGTCTGTGAGTTAAGTTTGTTTAGCATTCATTGATAAATAGTTTCAACAAAGGAATTGATCTAAATGTTAAAAAACTAAAATTGATCATTACATACTAAAAATGAATAAGAAAATAATAAAACACTTTTATTTACCAATGGTTTTGGATTAAATATTCAGTTGTATTTTTAAGGCAATGAAATAAATCATAAAACCCTTACTTTCGTGCATGTATACCAACGCTTGATTTGTGTTCCCTGACCCCCTTCCCTTGGATAGGATTATCTCACTGGACACCGATGCTGACATGACAAAAATATATAATACAACTTTTAAAATTACTCAATTACGACGTAATACAGATATTGCAACCAATCTATTATTCTTATTTTCCCCTGTCTCAATTGTCTACCAATTCATCTATAGATTCTATAGTTTTAATATTAACTGCAATTGTGGTTAATGTATAGAATTCTCCGCTATAGTACTATGATAAATTTTAAAAAGAGACATATCTAACTGGAATGACACTTCGTTACAAAGTTTCAATTATCAATCAAAATAATTTCCACTTTTAAAACAGTTACTGAAATCAGAAATGAAAGTTTAATATCAATAGTAAGAAAATATGAATATAAGAGTTTAGTATTTAATAAGTTTAGTGATGAGTAAAAATTACTATTTTATTAATTATAAAAATAAATAAATAATAAATACTAAGAAATAATACATTCATTTAATTTCAACTAAACTTTTGTGTTATATTTTTTCATTCATAAGTTAACTAAAACTACAACTCTTACAATCACTTATCACAACATTAATACTATTGATTAGTAATGATTTTATACAGTAATTCCTGTACTAAACTTTGAGTTCTGGTGTAAAAGTCAACTTGATTTCATATGCCTTTTGATTCTTGAGGTGATAGTAGCATGTTACCTCTTCTATACTTCCAGTTTTGGCCAATTATATCAGTTTTATTCCAAAATTGTTTGTTCTCTGGTTTAATCATTTTTAGTTAAATAGGTTTGTGAACTACAGAACTGTTAATAATTCATTCATTTAATGGCAATTCTCCACATTATTTAAAGCATAATATTATTTAAAATAAAAACAAAATTACTTTTGAAGTATAGATTATATGAATATGAATATAGTTTTTCTTCTAACCAGAGATTAATAAATAACTAAATTTACTGTATTTCCCAATAATAGACTGTGAAATGTTATCCTGGTATTATTATCTTGGAATTGAGTCACTATTAGATTACTATTTATATTAACAACAGTGCAGGAGTGCAGACCCCCCACCCCTCTCATATGTAACGTGTGCTCGCAGTGCGGACTAATTGAGCTCTGGATGTGTGAAATCTGAGTGAAGTTTAATCCATTTGTGTTCTCTGAGAGAGTGTATAATCCAAAGCATGGCTACCAATACAGGCGAGTCCTAAACCCAATCCAATTGTTTACGCAATTTATTGGTTAAATATAATCTAAATTTTATTCAATTAATTAATTTATATTATTTTTATCGATTGAATTGATTTTAAACTATGTTTTTAATGATATGTTTTGTAAACAAATATTTATTTAGAATTATATTTAAGTCTAATGTAAACCAACTTTCAGTCAATCTTTTGAATTGATTTTAAACTTTTAATTATTTTTATATTAAATTTGAATTCAATTATAAAACAAATGATTTTATTAAAACAGGAAAAGGAAAGAAAAAGGGGAACAAAAAGACGATTCCTCTGGCGGTGCTGTTGTCCGAAGACAATGCGGCCCCGCAGGGCTTCAATGTGGTGAACACACGCAAACTGGATTGGGCCGAGTCTATGGACAACGACGACTTGGACGGTATGTCCGCTTAGCTATAGTTAAGCGCATTAAACAATTATTGGATTTATGTTTAGATAAGTTCACTCTTAACTACAAACGGAGTGGCGATACAACCAAAGTATTGCTGCCGACGGCACCCAAAGCCACGCGCGGACCTGACATAGACATGGCTCGCGTGCCATTGGATCCGCCCTTCAAAGCATACTTAGGGAATCTGCCCTATGATGTGACCTCTGGAGAGATCTCTCAGTATTTCTCGAAATTAAATGTATTTAACTATTATTTAATTAAATTGTTGTTAAAATTTATAACAAATGTTTGAAAATTGTTTTAAAATCAGATAAAAGACGTACGACTGCCACACGTGAACGGCCGTCAGAGAGGGTTCGCATACGCGGAGTTCGACGACAGACAATCATTGATTGATGCGCTCACTATGAATGGCGATATGTTTAGGAATAGACAATTGAAAGTGGGTTTACCCGGAGATAACACAGGTATGGCTAACACTACGGATGACTGAATGGCAAAACTAAATCTTGAATTCGTTATATATTTACAGACAATAACTCTCGCGAATCAAATCGAGAAGAAAGACAAGACAGGACTGCAGGCGACTGGAGATCCGCCCCTCGCGAGGACGACAGTTCTGCCAGAGATGTAAATCGAGATAATTATCAAAGTTATAGTTCCAGAAATGGATCAAATGATAACTCGGATAAGAATATGCAGAGACGTGGCAATGATTCCGACAGTTATGGGAGGAATCGGTTTGAAAACGACAGGACATTCAGACCATCACAACCTTCAAGTGATAGAGGGTTTGAAAGATCTAATTATTCCAACGATAGAGGCTATGACCGGCCAAATGACCGGGGCTTTGAACGATCCAACGACAGGGGCTTTGAACGATCCAATGACAGGGGCTTTGAACGTTCCAATGACAGGGGCTTTGAACGATCCAATGACAGGGGCTTTGAACGATCCAATGACAGGGGCTTTGAAAGATCTAATGACAGAGGTTTTGATCGTTCCAATGACCGGGGCTTTGATCGACCGAACAACCGATACGGGAATCGATACAACGATCGCACCGACGGTTTTGACGAAAAACGCGATTACGGGTATGAATCAAATGAACGCACATATAATCGAAGGTTTGATGAATCGAATAGATATTCAAACAGGAATTTCAACGAAAGACGAAATGAAAGCCGACGTGAATTTGGCGGAGGGTTTGAGTCGCGAAGAAATGACACGCAATACGAGTCCCGCAATACGGCTTCGCCGACCAATGAAGGGGACGAAGAACAGCCCCGCGAGAGACCTAAACTGCAATTAAAGCCCCGAACGATACCAAGAGAAGGAATGGTTGATAAGGCGGCGACCAATTCCGCGATCTTTGGCGGCGCCAAACCTGTAAATACTGCGGCCAGAGATCAGGAAATCGAACAAAAACTCAAAGAAAAGGAAGAGTCGGACAAAAGGCATTTGAACTCTGCATTGGGTTCTAATGAAAGAATTCGACGCATTAGCGCCGGCAGTAATGTTAGCGGCAATTCTCGATCTCGAAAGGGATCGGATTCCGGGCCAACCGGTTCTGATGACAACTATAGAAACAATGGTTCGCATCGAAACTCATTGAGTCGACAAAGAAAAACCAGTGAAAGGAGTGACAGAAGTGCGGGCACTGCGGACGGGGCGCCCAAATATATACTGACCCGAAACAAAGACTCCAGCAATTCATCGCAGGCACCGAGAATAGTATCGGTTCGCGATCCGGACACCCGACCAGAGAGGGGTATGAATAGAGGCAATGGGAACAGTGGACCCAATCGTTACAATAATAATAATATTAATAACAATAGACGTAAAGACAGGGAAAGGGATTCAAGAGATAACAGATCCGAAGGACTGTATAGACCGCCGCGAATGAGCGCCAAATCCGATGGAGAAGAAGAACCCAAAGTTGTAAGTGTTGTGGGATTGTCTGACATGTATTTGAAGTTTATATACAGTATTTGTTTACCCCTTAAGGCTTACACCACTTCTAACAAATTCGCACATTTGTCTAATGAAGACTATGACGAAGACGACGGACACAACGCCTCCGACTGAGCCATTGGTTTGATTGATATTTCGAATTTGAGAGAAAAACTAAACAATTATACGATTATTTGTAACCTTAACTCGTATTCTCTTTAATGCAAAAACGGTTTATAATATTTTTAAAATATTTTGAATTTTTTTCTTCAAATTTTCATTTTTATTGAGAAATATATAAATACTTTTGAATTATTAGACATTTTGTTCTTTTGTTAATCTAAGTTATTATTTTAGGCCATTATTAAGTAAACCATTTGTCAATTATTCTCTGATTCGGCGCCAATTATTTTAATAGAATTTTTTAATATACAATTGAAAACTAATAATCGATTTTAAATTTATTATTATTTGTAATATTTTGAGTATTTCTTTGTAAAACAAAGACATCTCTGTCTGTAAACAATTCGATTGCATTATATATGAATTATAGCCATTTGATTGGAGTGATGGCGGCAATGATGGCCAAATACATGTATTTTAGTAGCAAAAGCACCCAATCTTTATATAAAAGATTATCCTTAAAATTTGTATTATGTATTATAATTTATAAATCAATACATAATATTATAATAAAAATATATTTAACCAAACGATTAATACAAACCAAACACAACCTCTACTTGTGCTAAAATCGTTTAATAGTTTAGATAAATTCAACACTCAATTCATGGCATAAATGTTTACGATAAGCAAAGGAGTGGTAGTATTAATACCGTTTAGACAAAATAAGTTAATCCATAAAAAGCGAGCGAAAGTACACTTTAATTCTTGAAGCCCAAGAGCTTTTGAGGAAAATTCCCCCAGGTTAGTTGTAAGAAAATATTTTATTAAATTAAATAATTTTTATTTCAAATAATTCAGAATAGGTTTGTATTATAGGCTAAATTTGATTCGTTTGTTAAGAACAGGCATTTCATTGAATTTATTTAAATTGAATTTTCTCTTCACAACTGATCTCTTATTAGTCTTCCATTTACTCGAATGAATAATATTACCAAACGATTGTTGGGGTTTGGCTCCGGTCACCAAAACTGGATTACACATTGTTTCCACAATTCCAGTGCCAACAACAGAGGGTCGGCCAACAACTATTCGGGCTGAAGGGGAAGAGAGGTCGTCAACGAGTCCTATAATGGAAGTAAAGATAGAATACAATAAAACTTTTTCCGATATAAATACCAATTAGTGCTGCGTTTTTCAAGAAATTAGTGGTCGTTTCAAAAGTCATGGCCTGAATGGGTGAAACCCCTTCCATAGACTGTCTATTCATTCCTTTGATTTGTCCGCTGAAAGTCATGTAATCAGAAATCAGAGACAAATGTCTTGAGTCGACGTGAATGCCATAAACAGCAAAAACGTTTGATATCTCGCGTTGAATCGCTTGAGCGCCGGCTTCGATGCCATAAGTGTTTGCAATCGCGTGGATGTCATTCGTGTAAATGCGGTTAATGTCAAAAATGTGATCATAAGCCACGACATCCAGAAGACTAACGCCTTCTGTCTTTAGTAATTGAGCGTAAGAGGCGTGACGTTTGGCGGCATTCATGTCCTTCACGAGAAATGCCCTTTCAATTCGTCCCACTTTGTGAACATAGGTTTTATTCGCCTCCTCTTCGATAAGTGAACTCATGTCTAGTTTGGTATTTATGAGATCGTATTTGATTTTAATAGAACACCACTCCTCTCGGGCCGTATCGAAGTCATAGTCAATAACAACTGGACTAATGTTTTTGACTTTATTTTGTCGTTCAGGTCGTTGTGCCTCCAGTTCTGCCCGTTTCGCCTGTTTTAGTCGTTTCCTTAAACTAATTTGTTGTTCAATTTGATTGTCATTCGAATCATTTTGTTCTGAATTATTATTCGATTCAATGTTGACATCAGTTGTGTTTTCATCCCTCACTTCTTCGACGTCAGAGTCGAGCATGACTTCAATTTCTTCCTCTTCTGGTTCTTCGTATTCGAGTTCCTGATTGTGTCGACTCTTGTTTCTGATGGCAGTCGTGTCGCCGTCGTCTTCCACTGGGTTTTCGTCGTCAGAACTCAGTTCTTCGTCGTCGTCATTATGAGTGACATTATTGGTCTCAAAGCCATCGTTTGTCTCCTCATTGTCTTCAGAATTGGATTTAATTTTAATTGTAGTTCTGTTTCGCGAGGAGTGATCGAACAGTCCGTGAGATTTGGAAAGTATTTTAAACTTTTTGTTAATGACTTCAATAAGAATTTTAAAGAATTTGTTTTCCATAAATCGGAGAACAAGACTCGAATTGGTATAAGACTTATGTTTATACAGTTTTTTGGGTAGAAATTGAAACTTCAAATCATAGGTTCGGAATCGCAAACAATCATTGATTTCTAGGGTTTCGGTCACTTCAACGAACTCCAGAACGTCAGACAATTTGACGGAATTGAGTTTCAGTCGCATTCGTTCCGCTTCTTCTTCAATGTCTGGGCCGTAATCCTCGACAAATGGAATGTCCATACTTGGAGTCGCTATCTTAGGACTGGCAGTCATCAGAATTTCTCTGAGTCGAGGGATTCCAAGCGTAACATTCATTTCTCCTCTTCCGGCAAAATGAAAGGTATTGAGTGTCATCTGAGTTGAGGGTTCGCCCACTGATTGAGCCGCCAATAGTCCTACAGCTTCTCCCGGTTGGCACAGAGATCTCATATAATAAGAATTCATTGTTCTCTTGAATTCAGTCGACGATATGCTGAGGGGTTCTGAAGAGTTGTTCAATAGATTGTCTTCATTTCCAGAAATATATTTAGCAATAATCGAATCTAATTTCTCAGTAATCGATCCAAAGTTCAAATCTGGACGAAAGATACTATTGATTGGGTCGGGACAGGGATTCCACATTTTATTGTAGTATTTTTTCTGTTTTTTCTTCAATTCAAACCATTTCTTTATAATATCTTCTTTTGAGAATTCATTTTCATTATTCATATCCGAAGAGAATTTCAAAAATGGAGATATTCTTTGTTTGAACCCATAGTTTCCATTTTCACTCAACCACTGGTCGACCTTTTGTTGGTAATCAAAGAGGTTTTCATCTGTTATTTTGTCCAATATTTTCATCTCTCGTTCGGAAGGTTTTAAACAATCGTTGTTTTGTATCACAATTGGAATCACTTTCTCTTTAAGCATTTGACACTTTAGGATATCGAGTCCGTCCTCTCCATAGAGTAATTGAACAACACTTCCTTCACTGTCCCTAACAGTCAAGTCATAATTAACAACCAGTCCTTCGAGATGTTTGATAAGACATCTCTGCAAATATCCCGATCGCGAAGTCTTGACCGCCGTATCGATCAAACCCTCTCTTCCGGCCATACAATGGAAGAAGAATTCTTGCGGACGAATACCTTAAAAGATAATTGAGTTTAGTTTCACTACAATTAGACAAAAGTTAATTAATACCAGTCATGAATCTTCCGGCAACAAAACCTCCAGCTCTGGGTTCTGTTTCATAAGGTTTGAAAGAGGGAAGAGTCCTTCCGGACATCATTAGAGGAACACGTCTTCCCTCTAATTCTATTTGACCCAAAAGACAAGAGATCTGAATTGCATTAACTGACCCGCCCTTAGCTCCCGCCTGAATCATCACTTGCAAGTTGTTGTCCGGAAACTGCTTTATCAGTCCTTTAGGTAAACAGACTTCAGTTATCTTATTGTTCACTTCGTCGGTCTGTCCTTTCATGCATTTGTCCAATAGTTTCATATAAGAGTCGTTTTTGCTGGTGTGGGCGCTCTTCAGTTTGTCCGACAGAACCTCAATGTCCACATTTTCGCTGTCGTCCACATCAACACCCATGGCCTCTGCGGCCGCTCTTTCGCCAATTATTTTCGACTTTTGAATAAATTTCTTTCGCTTTGCGTTCGCGCGTTCGGCGACTAAAATGTCGTGAATTCCTAAAGTGAATCCATTGTGTATTTGAAGATAATTAGTGCACAAACGGGCAAAAGAAGTGAGAAGTGCTGACGAAATAGTTCCGCCGTATAATTCATAACAACAGTGGATAAGTCCATAAGGATTGGGCCCCAAATTCACTTTATCTATAATACCACAAATCAGTTCTCCTTTTCGTATTATCACTTGACTGTCGCACATATCTGTTAACTGAAGAGCTGATCCCCCGGCTGTCCATTTCCTTTGTCTAAACGATTGTAATATTTTTGGACTTATTTTACTGGCGATCGAAATGGTTGGCAGAGGTTTGTCCACCGGAACTAAATTCAATATAATTGTTGTAATGATTTGTTTTCCAGACCAGAGCTGAATCGGTTTCATTATTGCCGGCGCAACCAATTTGATGGGTCTATTGAGGAACGATAGGGCGGAGTAAAGTAATTCCTGATAATCGCCTTTTGTGAAGAACTGACCCCTTATTGTCAACTTTACCCCTGAAATGATGTGATCCTGAATTAAACCACTTAAAGGCGTTCCGTCTTTTGGCACTAAATATTGAAAGTTAACGCTCGCTATATTATAGGCCTCTGCGCGCGCCAACTCTGACTGAGGGAAGTGGGCATTCATTTCGTCGCCGTCGAAATCTGCGTTATAGCACTTGCAGTTCGCGTAATGGAGTCGTAATGTCTTTTCTTTTGGCAAAATACGTGCCTTATGTGCCATAATTGAGGGCTTATGTAGAGTCGGCTGTCGGTTGAGTAATAGTGCGTCGCCAGAGATGAGGTGTCGGTTCACAATTCGAATAGCATTGTCTCTAAACCCGTGCTTTGGAACAGACAAACGATCGGCTAAAGTCTTGCGGAACGTCGGGTCACTTCCCTTGAGTCTCATTGTATTTCCGTTTTCTAAAGTCACAGATAGAGCGCCCGGGTATATGTCCGGACCGTTTTCAACCATTTGCCTCAATTGATTGATATTATGGTCATTAATGGGTTGGGGATAAGAGAGTTTTGTCGCGAAAACCATTGGAACACCGATTTCGTCGACCATAATGTAAGGGTCGGGCGAAATGACAGAACGCGCCGCGTAATTGACTCGCTTTCCCATCATATGTTTGCGGAACAGACCCTCCTTTTTCTCCAATATCTGCTTAACTCCCGTCGCTTTATTGTCAGGCAGTCTATCCATATCTGAGTCATATAAACGATTGCATAGAAGTTGCAGTTTTTGCCAACACATGTGAAACTTTGCCACTTCTTTGCCCCTGTCGTTGGGTGGGGTTGAGGACGTCGACGAACTGTTCACATCTGTTGACTGAACTAATTTGTTGGTCTGTTTTGCATTACGAAACGCCAGTTCCAACACTTCCGAAGCTATAATTATTTGACTCAAAGCAGTCGTCTGTTCGCTCTCGAACTGCCGTCCATTCAAATAATGCACCGGTCGATACCGATTGGGCGGCACAGGGATTGTGTCCAAGAAAAACACGTCAATCGGTAAGGAATCACCGGTTGGACTGATGTCTGGCTTTAGAAATGGAAGTATTTTCAAAAGCGATTCCTTTTCATTGTTCCAAAGACTCCGCAAATGATTTCGAGCCATAAGTGGAGTTAAATGCGATTTGCCTTTGAATCCCATTTCCAATTCATTGGTTTCGCCTTTATTTTGTTCCGCACTTTCATTCATCAAATTCTTAGTCTTTTTCTTATTACTAGCTTTGAGTGCATTCATAATAATCAATGAGTTGTTCAGAACAGTTAAGCCCTGTTTATGAGCCGCGCATTGGAGACATTTTTTATTTGGTTTCAATAGCTTTCCGGCCATAAAGTCTTTGAATATGTTTTGTTGTTTTTCTAATATATTTTTTAGGTTTAGATTATTTTTAATTGATTTTCTGTTTGTTTTATTCAACTCTTCGTCAATCCTTTGACTCAACTTTTTCCTAACGTATAAACGCATTGAAATCGCATCCAAACCGGTATTAGTCGTCGATAGAGAAGAACCCAATTGTGCCAACTCTTCAACGATTATGTCGAGTCCAGAGTTTAAGGCTTGCATTTGTGCGATCACTGTCTCCAAAGCCGTCGGCGAATACAACAAGTGATAGCATTCAAAGCAACACATTTTGAGCAACTGTTCAGTCATTAAAACAAATAATTAATTCTCAATAAATAAATGATTGTTTGCTTTTAATAAGACCTGAAATAACTGTTTTATCAAAAACGGATTAAACACTGGAAGAGGAAGAGAGATGTGTCCGAAATGACCGCTACAGTCGAAGTCAGACAAACCACAAGTACTGCAAATGTCATCCCTTTTGACCGGACCTGTCAATAGACAACACAATTAAGCAAAGAGTCAATTGAATGACATTTGAATTGCAATTAAATACCGAAAACATTATCACAAAGTCCTCCGACTTTCGCGTGACTCAACTCATCAAATGTTTTGGACGTTTCGACGTTTAAAACACTTAATCTCTTTATTTCATCCCTATTGAAGACACCGAAGGAAACGCCAATTATTTGGCTATTGATCTGTGAATTCATTTTATAAAAACATAATTCAATTTAGATTTCAATCAAATTAGAGATCAATTAAAAACATTATTAATAGACATGTGTTTGGGTTTGCATTTAAATCACGTGATTATTGAGAAATTGTTGTTTTCATCCATTATTTGCTCGAAATAAACGTATACTCAAAGCACAGGCAAGGGTTGGACTGATTTGTCAGAACTACTGGTCTTTTATGTAATTCAATGTATTTTATAGTTTAGGGAAATATGAAATCAATGTTTGAAATATACGTAATGTTTGAACAATTGATTTGATTGAATGAACTTTTATTTATAGCTAAAAATATTTATTGAAATTTTCAATTGATGTGACGTTAAAATTGTCGACAAATAGTTGAGTGAATTAATGGGCAATGAATTGATGCAATCAGTTGTGCGCGGATTGAGTGCGCATTGAATGCCATTTCAGAGTCACTAATAGAGAGACAATAAAGCAGTGGTTTTGTCCAAAATTGCAATTCATTTGACATCAAATTTGGGTAAAATTAAAAACAATTTTAATTAAAAGCAATTGAATTGAATTGAATTAAATGAGTTAATGATTAAGTGATTTGTCGTTTAGTTATCTATAGCTATAAATCGATTGAAGCGATGGCCGACTACGAGGACGAGATGGACACCGACAACAACCCCGACATCAATAACACAGAACTGCCCTCCAGTTCGACACAAGCAGTGGTCGGGAAGAAGAGGTTCGAAGTGAAGAAGTGGTCGGCTGTGGCGCTCTGGGCCTGGGATATAGTGGTGGACAACTGTGCCATTTGTCGCAATCACATAATGGACTTATGCATCGAATGTCAGGCCAATCAGGCGTCGGCCACCAGTGAGGAGTGCACAGTGGCCTGGGGTGTCTGCAACCACGCCTTCCACTTCCACTGCATCTCCCGATGGCTGAAGACCCGACAGGTCTGTCCGCTCGACAACAGGGAGTGGGAGTTCCAAAAGTACGGACATTAGTCACCGATTGATTGAACGCTAATTAAAATTTATTTCAATTATTTGAGAAAAGCTTTCATTCAATACTAAATTCTTTCTTCACTTCTATTAATATTGAAATATGTTTTCATTGATTTTCGTTTTTATTTCTCTGCTTTTTCTCGAATTTTCTTATATTTGAATTGAAATAAAATTTTGTAACACTTTTTGCTTTTCATTATTTGAATAAATACTTTTCAATTGTTTTAATCGAAACAATAAATTGTCATAAAATTGTTTTCTATACTAATCGATAGTTTATTTTATAAACTGATTTTAATTAATAAACAATTAATTTATAGTTTTTTATACAAAAATTATTGAAAGACATCACAAGAAAAGCACAATTAATTTACATAAAATATTTTTTAAAACAACAGTTTTTATAGACTGTTATAACAAATGATTTTTAAAATACTTTTGAGTTTTGAACAACATTTCAAAAGTTAATATGATTTAACATTAATAATGCATTTTTACAGTTCATTGTCAGAACCAATCGGTTGTCTTTACTAAAGACTCTTTACTATATATTATACTATAATAGTATAAATTGACTACCGGTACTTATAAGTTATCACATTAGCCATTAGTCAATAGATTGAAATCAACGTTAAAAAGCATTTTGTTATTCACTACAGGTTTAGCTATAAATTAACACAATTATAACAGATTTCATGCAATAATTAACTATAAACTACACTAATATTGATAAGAGTGGATGGTATGGTTGAGATAGGGTTGGGTTGTATTGCAAGAGGAAGTATGAAAATTGAATATTAGTTAAGATTAAAATAGTTTTATTTAGTAATGGCGTCGAAATCATCTTTATTTAGGATATCGGAGTCGAACTGATTCGACTGTCGCTGTAATGTCTCCATCCTTTGTGTGACCAGAAGTCTCAATAAGTTGACCATTCTATTCAAAAGCGGGTCATTTATTCTTAGCATTTCAGAGTTCTGCTGGACTACTCCCTGAGCTAATTCGTCGCTTCGTTTTCCATGGCCTCCAAGACAAGAGTGGCCATATTGCTGACATTTCTTACCTAAATTGCAAATAATTTGATTCAAATTAAGAATTAACTGAAAATTATGAACAGAAAAGTAATTTTATGAAACCCAATATTTTTACAGCAAAAATCTATTGATTTAACGTTTTTAGCAAATGAGAATCGCGTTTCCGCTTTAGACCCCAATTGAGAATCGCGTCTCTGCTTTAGCCCTCAAATGAGAATCGCGTTTCCGCTTTAGACCCCAATTGAGAATCGCGTCTCTGCTTTAGCCCTCAAATGAGAATCGCG
>JAQFXN010001568.1:0-14834 GCA_034693365.1 Liacarus xylariae
CAAAATTTTATTTTAAAATTATTTTATATTGTGATTCAGCTTTCGGTCATTGATAGTCAAATACAATAACATTAAGCTAATGCACTAAAAGATAGTCTACTATGTGAGCAGAAATAAATTGTAACTAGTTTACAATAGAAATAGTGAATTTTAATGTTGGTGACAGTTGATTTTTTTTGTAAAAACCGTATCGGTTTGTAAATACTTTGGCAACATTTATTTAAATTTCACAAATTTAGTGTTGGGTTTATTGTTGAAGAAGAAATCTCAAAGTGATGAATCAGTAATTTTTATATAGGGGAGTTCTTTAATCTTATTCTGGGCTAATCTTATTCTATTATCACTGGTGGACACGTTTTATCAAATTTAGCATATTTGTTTACCAAATGTAATCTTGAATCAAGTTAGAAATGTACGAAATCATTTGCACAACCAGACCAGATTTGTGGCTTTAGGTTCTTTTTTGCAGACATAAAACTAAATAAAAACACTATTAATTATTCACACTTTCATTCTTTTTATACTTCATTTGATGGGAAAAATCTAATCAAAGAAATTGTTCCATATAGAGACCAATTAAGTATAAAACTATTCCCTTTTGGTTTCAAAATTAACAAAAATAAGTTTTTTAATATAACAAAAATCTGAATGTCTGCTACGACCTGTTGTCGATTGTCCATATATTATATACTGTATATTATTATTTTATAATCTATTATATAATTCATTGCTAACTAATTATTAAAACCTTCATACACTTTATTATTCTAGTAAAAATAATTTTAAACAAATATTCATTAATAAAACAATATCTATTTAAATGTTAATTATTCTTCAAAATGTTCTAAAATTGAAAAATAGTATTAATATTCAAAGTTGCATCCTAGATCTCCGATTCATAACCTAGGATTATCTACAAAACTGGGTTTAGGAAGAATAATTGAACACCAACCCAACCCTTTTCCCCTGACCTAAACCCATTAGGAAAATTCAATATTCTAAAAGAAATAATTTCGATTTACAATTATTGTAAATCCATTAAAACACGTAAATCAAATTTAATTTTTGCTATTGTTTGTAAAAAATGTGATTTATTAACTAGATAGAAAAGCACAATTACTTCAAAATTTAGTTTTATCTGTGCCTAATCGTTAGGTCTAAATAATTAATAATTCAAGTGGATTAACACACACTAGAAATTTAATTTTATTAATAACATAATTACTGAACAATAAATAGTATTGAATGCAAAGGTTGTAAACGTTTGCATAAACTATTTCCAATGATAAAGACTGAATATTTTTAAATTAAAAGTTTTAACAAACATTTTATAAATACATTAAGTCATTGGTGAAAATATTATTTTTCACATTTCAAAACTTATGTATTTGTTATCAAATCTATAGTTATTTTTAGCACAAAAAATAGTAATAATAAATTCGTTCAATACTTTTCATCCCACGACTTCTTATCACAAGACGGGGAAAAATTCAATTCCTTTCGTAAAAAATATTCTGTCGAAAAAAAAGTATTGAAACAAAAATTTCAATATTTATTCAAAAAATTATACGAAAATATATGACAATTCAAAAGATGACAAAGAATTTAGACATCAGACAAAAATACAAAATAAGAGGAAAAGAAATGGAAAATTATATTCAATGTGAAGACAGGCGTATGAATGTAGGCGTTGTTTCACTACAATTCTCGTCTTTATATCGAATAAATTTTTCGGTTCGGAAAAAGCATTGAAACACAAAATGAATTTGTTGTTTGTGATCAATACTATCAATAAAATATATGGACACAAGTATTCAGAATTTTCAATTACACAACAACACAATAAGTAACTTTTACAGACCTATACTATACTATGCGCTACACAATAAGCCCACACAATAATTAGTTATATTGCCTTCATTTGGATCACTCTTAGGCCAAACAGAATTAGCAAACATTTTAGTTATTTACACTTTGAATAATTGGTTTACTGCAACAGATATGAAGCTCTGTGTCCGTAGTTTCCAAAATAGCCATGTCATCAATTGTTAAAATGATTTCCCCTGTTTTCTGGCAATGCAATACTGTAAGTCAGAATAAATTGTGATATTCGATGAAAATTCAATATCACATAAAAATTGACCGAATATAAACTTATTGATAATACTTGAATGGAGCTTTATTACAACTTAATAAGAATGGCAAAGATCGTTAAGTCATGTGTGCGTTTTGTGGAAATGCATTTTAAATAATCAATATTATATAGTTGGTCAATAAGAGTACAGGATAGTGTTGTTGTCGTGTTTATGACTGTAAAATATCAACTATTAGGTTATATTTTAGCGTAAATTATGAATGAGATTTTTTCAAAATTTGATTTTATTTATGAATAAAAGTTTTAATTTAATAGAATAAATTAATTTTACAAGTGCAAGTACTTGTATTGCAAAAATATTTTCAAAACATTCAAGAATACGTTTACTAGAATTCGTTGAAAAATTGGATAATGAAGAGATGAGCAAGAGGGGGTACAGCCCGAAATACCCCTGTGATTTTGGCCGATACTCCCTATGTCCCTCGCGAGGTACCCCCCCCCCATAGCAATATTGAACAAGCGGCGTTTTCGGAATACTCTGTGAAATTCTGTCTAAATTATTAGAAAAATAACCGAATTTTGTCAAATTCTGTTAAATTCTTGCAGAATTAGTCGAAATTCCGTTAAATTAAGTCATTTTTAATTGAATTCTGCAGGAATTTGACGATTTCGCAATAGCCCCCTGTCCATAATTTGGCAAAATTTGTGACGTCTCAGCCCTTAATATCCCACCTAGCTTCTCCAAAATCCAATACCCTCTGAAAGTTTTTTCCTTTCCCATCCCTGGGATACTGTTAAATTGTTGATTGATCTCAAAATTTTAAAATATCTAAAGAATATTTACTCTCAAAATAGTAATTCACTGTAATCTATGGTCGATTTTTAAAAATATGTTAATTTAACAACACTAGTATAGGAGAAAAACTTCATCTGAATCAAAACAATTGTAAAATATCGTCCTGTTGTCGAAAAAATATGCAAAATAAATGATGCCGAGGGTTCATATTGTACACAACAGAATCTTAACTCCAAAAGCAGTCATTTTTAAAACAATAAACCTGTCCCATCACTAGAAAAATACCCCAGTGTAATCATTTTTTAAATCATAGGAAAACTTCCGCATTCTATGCGATAATATTTGATG
The DNA here is from genome assembly GCA_034693365.1 of Liacarus xylariae. Classification (NCBI taxonomy): domain Eukaryota; kingdom Metazoa; phylum Arthropoda; class Arachnida; order Sarcoptiformes; family Liacaridae; genus Liacarus; species Liacarus xylariae. Next base: position 3,240 of record JAQFXN010001568.1, read on the forward strand.
TTTGTTGATCCCTAAATATTACTAGAAGAAATACCTAAAATCGAATATACTATAAAAAGGTTTGGTTAAGTAAAACCCTTTGAAAATAGTTAAGATTTTATACCTTTATTGATAATTGTGAAAATTCTTATTTGTGAATCAATTCTATATTTCAATAAATACAATCGATGTCATCAATATTTCTATAGAACAAGTCCTTTCATTAATCTTAAAAATATAATTTTTACTTTAATACTTAATAATATTTTTAAAAATTATATTAAAATATTTATTTTTGATTTGTAGAGGATTTATATTAAATCTTACTTTTGACCAGATTTTATACTTCTTTCTAATTCATACCAGGGATGTGAAAACAAAATATGAGCTCGAATTGGATCCAAGGTACAATAATTTTCAAAAAAATTACTCTTACTAGCAAGATTCGTTAAGATTTTGATTGTTTTGTCAAAATAAAAAATCTCCTAGAATGATAACATTTTAACTTATTAGCTCTCCTTGAAATATAAACCTTGCCGTATTTCATCCTGCGCATCTTTGTTTAAAAAAATATGCTTCACAACCTATTGTTTAATATAAAAATAAGTAAAAATTTTGTTATATATAATACTTTGATTTCAATTTCTCATTTGTTTTGTTTCACATTTTTAATCAATTTTGAAAAATATTTATGGAATCAGACAAATGATTGATTCGTATAATAGAAATAAAAGAAATAAATGAGTTTTTCTCACAGAAACACAGTTTGAATATGAAATTTCTGATGGTTTTTCATTTATTATAGAAAAGACTTTTTTATTCTTGTTTTCGGTTATTATTTTCAAAGTTATGACTTGATTTCCATACTATCACTAGTGATATACACACATTATTTTCGAGTCCATATCTTTTCGTAAGTCTAATATAATATCATTACTTTTAAAATCCAATAAATATTTTATGGCATTTCAAAAAGGTTTACGGTAATTTTAAAATATATAAAAGTAGTTTTTTGATTTAGCAATGAATAAATAGTAACATAGTCTTAAAATTCTGTTTTTTGGTGTTAGTTTAAACTTTAAAGTAAAATCAACTTGAACATACTGTATGTTCAAACATTAGGTGTTTTTATAAGAATTTACATTTTAAATCAATGTATTGACTGTTAAAACAAAAAGTCTAAACAACTGAATTCTAATATTATTTAAGAAAATAAAGAATTATCTCTAAAATTAATTATATTTATTAATTTTATAAGACTTGTATACAATTTTTGCTTGAGTTCGTGCACATCACTGGATATCACAACATGATATATGAATAAAAATAAAAATATTTTTTAGGAAAAAAAATATATTTATATTTTTTTGATTAATTAGATATTTTGTTGTCATAAGAGTTCAGACATATAAGAGATAGAAATAATATTTATATTTAATTCAATTCAATTTATTAGAAATATTATTATCATTGCTTTTACTCTTATATAATATTTGAACAGTATTTTTATTATTAATTTAAGTCATGTGTAGTGAAGTAGGAGAACAGTATTAGTGATGGAGAAAAAAAACTTATTATTACTTTCAATCTATAGAGTAGTTTAACAGAATATTCTGTACTTTGTGTTTAGATTTAGCACATCTCTAGTGTAAAGGCCGAGCATTTATTAAAAATATTTTTTCAACTCATAATTGAATTTAAGCACACATTTTCATCAATTTCTCTCTAAACAAATTTGATTTATATATAGAGTTTTCATATATTTATTATTTGCATTTATTTAATTTTGTATACTTTAGAAAGTTTGAAATAAATTTTGAAATTGAATGCAAAACTCTTTTACGAAATCCTCTCTTCTCTAATTAGATTAGAGAATTTCAATATTTCTGACCTAAAATTATACACACATTGTATGCAAATATTGAGTTTATTTGTCGAGAAAATTCAGAATTGTATGGATTGCACAGAAGAGTCAATTGAAATGAAAAGCAGCTCTTATTGTTGTCAGGGGTATAAAGGAGTATACCATAAATATTGAACGAACTTTTAAAGTATTCACCATTTTGTCCAAAACAGGGTCTTTTCAAATATACCAAAATTTAAGGTTATGTCCAAAAATATGTTTTAAGCAGAAAAATAGTTATTTTATCGGATATTTTTCTCTTTAGAGTTTTTAAAAAATTCCCATTTTACATTTTATTTTTCTAGAATGGCCAAGCTTGGTTACTCCTGGTTTTCTATAAAGGATGCCTTATAAGTGCAAAGCAAATAAGTTATCATTCATTTTATGAAAGCTCTACTGAAATCGGTTAATATTATCCATTAAAATAGTTTTGCATTTTTTCAGGTAATTAAAAATTAATTTCTAAAATAAACTATAAATCATAAGCAAAATGATTAATTATTCTTTAAACATATAAGTATTCTTTTGCTAACTAATGATTATTTATAAATTTTCATATTGAAAATTTTGTGTTTTGTTCTTGAATTGCATATGAATGCAGTTGATATCTTTCATATATTAATACAATCTGTGCCATACCATACCATTCCAGATCTGATATGCTTCACATTGAATAAACTCTAATGAAATCTATTGTTTTTGTGTTACTTGCTCTGGTATTTTTATATTAGTGTAGCCAAAAGGTTCTGCCCCTTAAAGAACAAACACGCATTACTTATATATCATATCTTTTTACTAGTCTGAGAAGTGTTGATCGGTTTACAGCAGTGGAAGCCAAGATTTGAATTTCCGGCTATATTAGACATTTGATTGGTTTAAAGGCATTATAACTACTTTTGATTGCTTTTAAGGGGGAGTTTTTCCATCGTGATGGGACAGGTTTACAGAATTTTTAAAAAATAATTGTAATAGACAAGTCAGTCTTCGGTAGTTAAGGTGGCTCCTTATATCATTTGTGAACCTTGAGAATTCAGGAGGGGACAATGAGTCATCATTTTGGAGATTTTGTTCTGGTTGATTCAGGAGGAAGTGTTGCGAAATCACAGAATTCAAACTCAAATATTTTATTAAAAATTTAACAGAATTTGATTATTTTCCATAAAATTTATAATCTTAAAATGCCGAGTATTTACTTTAAATTAATTGATTATAAATTAGTTATGCTCTATAAAAAAGAAATAATTACTGTATTGTGTATAAAATTATAAAAGTAAATAGGGAATATTCTGATTTTTGCCATTTATATATAATGCAGTATTAAAAAATGCAAATTTACTACAAACTACTGTTGAATTTTATATTTATGATAATTCTCTAATTATAGTTAATAATAATTTATAAATAGCATTAAATAAAATTATTTTTGTAGAGTTATTAATAATATTATATATTCTTCTGCATAAAAAGGGTTAATTTGAATAAATGACAAATTATAAAACATTACATAATAGTATACGTCAGAGAATATTTTTAAAAATAAATTCTTATCTCTTATTCATAATGAGATTCTCAGAGGATAGTTATCTAAAATAAAGTATAAAATATAATAATAAAAGTGAAGTAGAAATTGATAAAAAGTTTTTGCACTAAACACACGACAAAACATAACAAGAAAAAAAAGTAATGAATGAACCATTAATATGAGCGCGTATTAGTGAATTTAATGTCAATTAAAATATGGGATATCCCTCACATCCGGGTAAGGGGTAAGGGTTAACACCGAATATATGATTTCCGCTTTCGATAAAATTACTATCCCATAGAATCAAATGATAATATAACTATTTTCATATAAATTAGATTTTCTTTATTAATAAACTAATTAATGGATCAGATGCAAAATTTAGCTTTTTATTGTAGAAAAATATAAATGAAACTACTCCATAGTATTGGGGGGAAATTTTGAGCAATGATTGAGTGGTGGATATATGATAGGGAATGGGTTTACTATGATTTACAATCAATAGATTCTAAAGATATCATTGCGTCTGACCACACGAGCCTCAAGAAATTTAAGCCTGCATCGCTTTCTAAATTATCTATTTGTCGCTATTAATATATGTATATTTACAATCCGCTAATAATAATACATTAATTATTTTGTTATTATTTTAATTTCTTAATGTTTTGTTAAGACGCTCTCATTGGAAATTAGCTTCCGTTCAATAAATTCAAATCAAATCAAATCAAATCAATTAAATTCAATTAAATTCAATTTAATTTAATTTAATAATTCAATTCAATTCAATTTTATAATTCAATTCAATTCAATTTAATTTAATTTAATAATTCAATTCAATTCAATTTAATAATTCAATTCAATTCAATTCACTTTAATAATTCAATTCAATTCAATTCAATTCAATTTAATTTAATAATTCAATTCAATTCAATTTAATAATTCAATTCAATTCAATTCAATTTAATAATTCAATTCAATTCAATAATTTAATTCAATTCAATTCAATTTAATTTAATAATTCAATTCAATTCAATTTAATTTAATAATTCAATTCAATTTAATTTACTAATTCAATTCAATTCAATGTAAATAATAAATGGTGAACAACTTGAAATATATTGGTAGCGGCCGTATTAGATTTGGGCCATTACTGTACCATAGGGTGCTTTGGAAATTACAATCGTAAGAAAAATTATTCTGTACGGGGATTATAATTAGTTGCGCGATATATAGTTTAACCCGCCTGTTAATGTTTATCCCCGTACTCTATCTCAGACTATTAACCTGAAGTTTAATGAATGTATTTTTGCTGTTCTCGAACAAAAGTTTCAAATTTTCGAATTTTAAAAAATTTTCAACTGGTTGATTAAATTATTGTTGTCTACCATATATTCTCAACAATGCTTTTATTCAACAATAGAGCGTGACACGTCAGGCAGGCAGTTACATCATTCTTTTAAAAGTATAGATAAAAGAATATAAGACCATTGTTGTGCATTTCATTTCTAATTAGAATTTTCAATATAGAACAAATAAATTTCATTGTTGTGTAACTGAATTCCATTGTTGCAGATTTCTCGCTATTAGTAAAAAGGGGGGACATATACACACATACATACACTGACATCTCGAATCCATAAGCACGAATTCCGAAGTAATACGAGCTAAAAATCAGAATCGAAATCACAACTAATATATCATAATTTTGGAGTGAAAAGAGATTGAACGACGAAAAAAATTGGACACAAAAAAAATAAAGATTGATTGCCCACTAATAACAAAAAATATTCCCCAAAAGTAATGAAAGTTTGTTGATTTGTTGCAAGTTTAATGGGTACACATTAAACATTTTTTTTGTCAAATTTTATGTCTAACAAACCGAAAAAATCACATGAACTTAACCATTAATGATATGAAAAGTTAGTGCAAAATTCAGAGTTGGCCACACTCTCTGATGGCAAGGGGTAGGGTCTTGGATGTCATTATCGCTTTTCAAACTGTTTTCCCCAATTTATTTCAGCTGAATTAGAATTTTGAAGCTCAGGCAGATCTATAGGTCCATTATTTTTGTGGACAATCAAAGTATATCTGCTTTTTAGAAAGTTTATACTTTGTGCTAAAAGTTTTAGTTATTTTCTAAAACTTTTAAAATAAAACCATTAATACATTTTCAATTTTTTTCCACAATTATATTTAGCTTAAAATGACAAAAATTATTGAATAAATGAATAAATAAATTATTCTTTAAAACTTTGAATGACATGAGATAAGAGAATTTATGATTCAATAAAGTTTTATCTCTAATTCACAGCAAATATTTTGCGTATAGACTATGTCTGTGAGAATGCGATTTGATATGATTTGACAGAAAAAGAGTTTTATTCAATAAAACAAAATTGTTTTTTATAAATAATTTAATTTATTTTCTCTAAACCATTAAGAATTAATTTGAATTTTTAAAAAATATAGACAATAAACGCAACGCTTATGTAATATCAGAAAATCAAATCTCTTAATGAATCGAATAATTTTTGAAAATGTTGTGAACAAACCATTCAAAAAGTTAAATGCTTTTTATTTTTAAAGAATAAATTTTATACTTTTGTAAATATTGAATTATTCCATTTTCTTATAGCATAGGAATTAAATTACAATTTAAACCAATTTCTGTATTAAAATTTCTACTTAGTTAACAAAACATAACTGAAAACTAAAGAATAGGAATCTATATTTCATTTCTGTATGCGATTCATTCATTCATTGGCTTTCTATATGATGTGTTCCTATACTTAAACTATTTTATATTTTAGTTATGATTTTGCAGATTGCTGGTTAAATGTTGTTTAATCCTTACAGATTCATCATAATTCTGTTAAATCCTATTAAATAGCGTCATTTTTAATCAATTTCTCCAAGGACTGCTTAATACATCTAACTTAACCACCATAACCAACTTAACCACCTTAACCACCTTTAGCCCAAAATTGGCAAATACACCATTTTACCTCCTTCCCCCCGTAGATCTATTGTTAGTGATGAGCACAGGCCCGAAAACCACGGGCCTGGGCCTGCGCCTGGGCCTCGTAAGCCTCAAAATATTTCCAGACTAGGCCTCGGCCTATGAAAATATCACGAGCTTGGGCTTATCCCTGGGCCTGAACTCTACGAGCCTCGACCTAGGTCTGGCTTCCAGTATAAACCTTGGGCAGGTAACGGAGTATAGCAAATATACCAGGGGTAGTCGAATCAGAGAGTGCAAAAAAGAGCTTTAAAGTTGAGATATCGCCGAAATAATCAACTCAAGGTACTTTACACATTATTCTAGGAGGTCGACCAGCGAGGAATATTTTTAAAAATTTTAAATTTTTAGGTGGTGTGAGTCGACAATTATCGGATTTTATTGGAAGATTAAAGCCTTTTCAAAAACAAAAGGGAAGGGTTCTTAAAATACACTCATTTCATTGACCTTCTAAAATGATGTGAAAAGTACCAAGCATTTATTATCTCGGCCATATATCAACTCTAAGGTATTTTTGGCACTCTCTAAGTCTGGCTACCACTGCAATATACCCTCTATATCTCGAAAATGCAAAAATTGTACTTGACTAGTGAGTTGAATTTTTGCGCTAAAAATTATTTTTTTTAATTTTTACTTTACTCTAAAATTTATTTTACTTTATTTATTCTTACATATAATTAAGGTCACACCAGGCCCATAGTGCTGGGCCTCGAGCCTGGGTATGGCATAGGCCCATTATTTTTTAACCTGAGCCTGGGCCTCGCTAAATTCGGTGAGCCTCAGCCTGGGCCTGGAGGCTCGCAAAACTCCTAGAGCCTGACCTCTGCTCATCTCTATCCATTGTTGAAAAATACCGTCGCGTCTGTGGGACCTTGCACATGCCTAGTTTTTAGATAATGATTTTTTGTTTCGCAAAACTTTTTATTATATTCAGTTATTTAATCGCTTAATCTAATCTAATCGCTATTTTTTGTTCATATCTGAATTCGTTAATCTCGTGATCGATTCAATCAAAAATTTGTAATTTCATTTCCAACAATCTTTTTTTGATATTCGTGTCTATTATTAGGTTTTTCAAACATTTTATTGATTTATTTTCTGAATTATCTTTTTTTGTTACTATGAAATTCTCGATCAAATTATAATTTCCTCTCTAACATTGCAGCTTCTAGTCAAATATTCCAGCTTGATATAATAGATTCAGGTGTAAAACGCAAATGGGGAATACAAACACTAAATCGGAACTATTCGAGAACAACCCTTCATATCGGGAATATCGGTAAAATAAAGCCCTGTTTGTTAAGTCCACAACATCCAACATGGTCATATAATATAATTCCCGAAACTCAAACTTACAAATAATCCCGGGATTTTCAAAGTCTAAGCATAATATACTACAGTATAAGAGATAGGTATTACTCAATTTCTTTGCTATAATTTTTCGTTTACTCTCTTTCTATATATTAGAAATTGAGAGGAGAAGAGGAGGAGGACAGAGTGAGAGAGGGAGAGAGCTTTTAGTGTTGCTATTTATAGAATTTTCAAATTACATTAAACTTATTAAATTTTCAAATACTGTAACACTTATGTGTTGAGCGGAATTGAAGATTTCAACATTCGTGTTCTTATTCTTATCCAATGTTTAAAAAAAATTTTAATAAAGAATTGTTGTTAAAAAAACATATTTTTATGCACGAAAAAGCATAATATTCTCACACATTATCTATAAAACATGTAATTATATTTTTTAGCTCGTGTTCCTTTTGAATTCGCGCTTATAGATTGGAGATGTCAGTGTGTCTGTCTGTCTGTCCCACCTTTTTATTAATATTGGTAAATTTGCAACAGTGAAATTCATTTATTATAAGCGGAAACGTAAACAATAGTATATAGTTCCTTTATTAATAGCTGAAATGCACAACAATGACCTGTAATTCCTTAATAAATAGATGAAATGTACAACAATGGTTAACAACTCCTTTATCGGGAACCACTACGAAGCGGTTACGGCTTGAGATTCATGTGGCCAAATGCAATAATATATCAAATAGAATCTACTATAAAATTTTTAAAATCAATTTCCTACTATATAATTATAATTCATTCAATGCATCAAAACTATAAAGCTGTTAACGAGAAATCTAAATCAAATTTCTATGAAACTAATTATTAACATTTGCTTCTATGGTATAGCCATTTCTTCGAAAATTGAGATACATTTGGTTTTATCCCTTACGGTGTGAGGGATATCGCGTACTTTAATTGATATTCAATTCACTTATAAGACCTCATATTAATGGTTCATTCATTTCTTTTTTCGCTTGTTTCTCAACTATAATTAGGTTTTTTTCTAAAATATTTACAAAATTACTTTACAGTTAATAAAAGGATCTTTTATCTAAATAGAAAACAAAAGCTTTGAGCAAACTTTAATCAACCTTTAGTTTTTTTCATTAATTAATTCATTTCTGAAATGTTGAAATTTTTCTAATGAGCATATCATTGATAATAAGTATTATAAAATATTGTAAATTATAAAGAAATATATTTTTGTGAGAACACTTAACCAGGGGTTACCAAGGTCTACCGAGTCAATGGGTATTTTGAGAAAATTTTACCAAATCTCAAAATTTGAAAAATGCAAAGAAGGGGGCAAGTTAAAAATAAAAAAATTTGTCTGCGACGCAAAAATGTCATGAGGTATTTTGCAAAATCTCAAACGCAGAAGGGGTATTTAAGCTATACCTCCCTCTGGCGATATCTTGATTAAATTTCTTAAATCACAGTTTATGAATTCTGCTTAAATATAGTCTATTTGCAGTGCCTATCAATTGAACAGATATGCAGTGCCTATTCACACAAAGAACGTCTCATAAATACATTATAATATGCACCCTATCGTTCCATTTGCCACAAGTATCCAGTGATATCTGAAATAATGGTCAGCCTCTAGATAATTGTCTCAAAAAAATTTTAAGCCGAAATGTTCAAATTTTTCAATTTTCGATTTTTACGAATTTAACATGTTTTATATTAATCCATAGTAGAATTTGACGTGGAATACAAATTTGAAATCAGATTTCAAATAGAATTGATGGATTTCAAAGTATTTCATCAAACATATATTTAAATCGAATTTGCCTAAATTACCTTACTCATAAGTTTCAAGTAATGTAGCGATTTGATAGTGCATTAAATGATTAATTTAAATACGAAAACAAATATTATATCGAATTGACATTGATATATTCGATCAAACACTGATTTATATCGAATTTATTTATATATTTCAATTTGAAATATGATTTAATAAAATTGATAAGCATAATTTTCTCCATTTTATCAATATTTGATTCACAGGTATAAATATTTTCATACGGTCAAATTCGACATAAATCAGTGTTTGATCAAATATTTCAAAAATTATCATTTCGATTTAAAAATTGATTTTAAATTTATGTTTCTTATAAAATTCTACTATGGATTAATATAAAATATATTCAGAAAACCGGAAAAATTCGACAGAAAATTAAATTGGAAATTTGAATTCTATATAAAATTCAAGTTTAAATACATATATAATTTTATTTTTTTAAAATTTCATAGATTAAATTAGAAATGAAGTTTTATCTCGAATAAGTCGAAAAATATTAATTGGATGTAAATACCAATATAAAATCCTCCTAAAATTCTAGTTCGAATCCATATATTAATTAATTTTTTTTAAAAATCTTAAAATTTCAAGAATGAGAATTTTTTGAGGCAGTTATCTAAAGGCTGACCCATTTATTCAGGTCTTCATTCGTGACATTCCTTTCCCCGACTTTAACCGCAATTTTATTGATGACTATCTGTTTAAATACTGAGTCCTTGTTTGATATCATAAGCACTTTATCAGTGACTCTAAAATCAATTGTTATTATAATGTAATTAAACGCAAATCACACCAAACAATGATTTGATTAAAATTAAAAGTTTTGCAAAATAAGAGACACAACTCAGAGACGTATTTCACATACGATTTAAAATACCGCTAAAAAACACATGACTATTACGTCTATTAATTAATAGATATATCCATTTGTTTTATATATGACGGATGTATTACAGGGTATTTACGTTTTCTATAGGCATTGCATATCTGTTCAATTCTGATTAACGCGTGTATAAAATATTGCTCACAAACATCATGTTTAAAAAAGTTGAGATATGAGTACTCAATATGAATAGATATTTCAACTGAATTTCAGTCTACTTGTTGGGTGCTTTAAATTTATTAGTAAAACAGTAATTATTTTTGCTGTCGATAGAAATTAAAGGGATTTCTGAAAAATTGCGGGACATTTAACATCATCCGAATTATTTCTATTATAAATTAGGATTCTATTATAAATATATAGTCTAAATACTTTTATAATTTTCAATTTAAAGCTATAAATAATAGGAATTTAATCAAACTTTTCGCCGATTAAAAATGAATTGAAAAACAATTCTGATCAAATAAGTTTCGAAATGATATTAATTATCATTTTGAAAACAGGATAACAATGTAATATAAAATGCGACTAGAACATTAATGTTTTTAACATTCTCTAAGGATGTTTATTACAAATAATTTTAATACAAGTCGAACCAATAATCTGCCGAATGATTATATAACTTGTCTTCTATTAATAATAGTAATGATATTAAAAGGAATTCAAGATTCAAGGAATTCTGGCACCGATACTCATGAGGGGATGTAGCAAAATATTCGAGACAAAGGGGGGTATTTTTGATATACCCCATCTTTGGCTACCACTGAATATAAATAATCTAGAATTCTAAAAGAATATCTGATGCTATAACTACAGTAATCAACCGATATATTCAAGGCTTGATGTAATCAATAATTGATTTAATCAACTGAATCTAAAACATTCGTGAATTTAATTTAAAAAATTATGTTTATTATCAATTTCTATTTGGGATACCCGATAGGGGGTAGAGCCAAAATATGATCAAAATTCTGTCTTGATATGAAGAAATAATGAATAATTTTGAAATACCCTCCACACACAAATTTGGGAAATTCTGTGAAATTCTCTCTAAATTCTTAGAAAAATGACAGAATTTTGTTAAATTTTTGCTAAATTTCGTGAAATTCTGTTGTATTTCATCATTTTTAAATCA
>JAQFXN010001569.1:0-14832 GCA_034693365.1 Liacarus xylariae
AACTGCGCGCTTAGCATTTGAAAAATTCTCTGAATTATATCGATAAAGAATAAAAAGTAACATCTATTGAATTTATTTCAAATTTGTTGTTTATTAATATAAAATCAATTAATAATACTTTTTTATTCAACCTTTAACTCAAAACGTTATTTTCTTTTCAAGTCATACACTTTTATGACTAAAATTGTTAGAATTTAAAACCATTCATAACTGTGGGGCATAACTCACAGTCTTTGTCACGACTAATATTTTCAATACAATATAATTAAGGGGGACTAAAAACAAAATTAATTTATTAAAATCTATTCTGAATAGTTGTTTTTCAGCAAAACTCTAAAAAATTGAAAATACACTAAACTATAAGTTCCACTTAATTCTGATTATGATTCCTCATCCAACAATATATTTCATACTCATAGATACAGCTTATTAAACAACTAGTATTGACAATAAAATATTTTTTAAAAACAAAAACAATAACTATTAAACAATAAATTATTGTAAATATTAAATATGGCTTTAATTGAATCAAATAGATTAAAAATAATAAAAAGTTTAATAAAGTTTTATCAAAAAGTATGAAACATATTGTTGGATATAATTTAGTGATGTCCAAACAAGTGAAAATCAGTGGTTGTACTTTGTAGAGTGTTTTACCTTTGATACTAACAAGGAAAGTATCCCGTAGCGTCGCTCTGGATTGGAGCCAGATTTTGTTCCTGAATACATTGTTGTATATATATGTGAAAATTGCAATGATTTTTTGCTCAATTTGATTAGGGAAAAATTTGGCCCTATTGTAAAGTTTTTAAAATGCATAAAGAATAGAGAATTACTTACCATTGAAAGACATTCTGAGGTATACCGAGTTCAGCAATCAAACTGTTATGGTTTAGAAGAGAATCAATAATAAAAAAGAGTTTGTCAATATTTTTTGCAAATATGAAGGGTTAGAGGGGTTTTGGTGGCATTAAACTATTTGTTTCCAATACAAAGGTTAATATAAGGAATAATATTTTACTCAACTCCTAATTTACAGTTTGTTATATGAATGATAAAATATCTGTGAAGTATATAAGCAACTAATATTAGAGTTAAATAATTGTTTACAGTTATTAAATATTTTATAAATTTTAAAAACTGTTAACAATTATTCTATTCTAATATTAGTTGCTTATATACTTCTCAGATATTTTTTCATTCAGATAACGAACTGTAAATTAGTAATTGAAGAATATATTATTCCTTATATAGATCTCTATATTGAAAACAAATATTTTTAATTAATATCAAATGATAACAAATTGGTAATGTTTATAAACTTGTAGGAATGTCTTAGATTCCTACAAATATCCACCCGTTTTAAAAAGTTGATTTTCAATTAAATAAATCATAATTATATTATTTTTGTATAATATAAAAAAAGCATTATTTGGACAGTATTTTAAATCAAAAGTACAATTAAACAAAATAAATGTTACAAAATTTTTATCGTTGTGATAACATGGGTTTTAGGTTAGAGATGCGGATTTTCCATTCGTTTAGTTCGACATATCCTATATTTCGCATCTCTATATAAAATATGCAAACTAAGAATTATTAATAAAATTAAGTAAAATCAAAATAAAAACAAGAATAATAAACGAAAATCAACAAAATATTATAAAATTGTGACGGATATGAAGTTAGTAGTGATGTCGTCGGCTATTTCTATGACGAATTCGAGGCTGTTGTCGCCAATTCGGTCTGTCGTCGAAATTCTCCCATCTAGTCCATTCACGTCCCCTTTCAGTTCTCTCCTCGTAAGCTCCAATTTGTCTCTCGTTGTTGCTTTCGATTATAGACATCAATCTCTCGTATCTGTCGTCTTCTACGAGTGCTACACGTGGGGGACCGTTCGATCTTTCATCAGAACCCCGGGATTGACCCGCGATTCCTACTAACGACCCTTTTTGAACTAAGGGTCCCTCACCTAACGGTGTTGATACTTGTGTATAGGAACGTGTAACAGTAGACGAGGGAGTCTATAAAGTATTTCTTATGACATCCATTGGTGAATAAGCGATTTTAGCTTTTCTCAAGTCCAGCTCGTATACCGTCTCAGATGTGAAGCATTTTGGAACGATGTTGTAAGTATGAACCGGCCTCAAATGTCCTTTCTGTACTAAATCAGGGCCAGATCGAACACTGACTCGAAACTCTAGAAGATCATAATCGTTCTTCTTCTTTGTCGGTATTTCGAATTTTTAAATCGCGTCATCGAACACGTGATTGAAAGTCGTTTTGCCTAATTCGACATTACGAAGTCTCTTATGTCCAAGTCCAACGAAAAATCCAAACAAAACTGGAACTTTCGGTATATGAACATTCCCTTACTTGTCGTCTGTCGGGTTGTCCATTATGGTGATGGGTTGAGCAAAAGGGTGAAACACATTTTCAGAGTGTTGTCTTTTCCGTGTTGTTTGGTTTAACACTTTCTCCTACTCATCTAATTTATTTTTGACGTCAATCAATTCATTGAATTCTTTTCATTGCTCATCTTCTGTTCCTCGATAATCCTTTTCAATCATCTGATTTCTCTCTCATTATTCTGATTTTCTCCGAAAACTGTAGCGATTCTGGTATCTCTAAGTGACATTTCCCTTGATTATTCTGTCTTTCTGGCCTTTTGCTTCAATTCCAAGAATTTGATGAATTTATCGTTCTTTTTCATGCACTCTGCCGCTGTTTCGTGTTTCTTAGATCCAATATATCGGAAAAGTCCACAATTCCTGCAAACGCCATTCTCTGCAGTTACCTGGTCTGTGATGATTCTACCCGTCTATGTAGTAGAAAAGCTTCGTTTCTCCATCTTCTTCCATACAGCCGAATCTGCAAGAAATGACGCAATAGTCATCCATTAGGATATTCGCGTACACGTCCAAATGAACAGGTATATGTGGGTGTTGACTGACTTGACATTTCTTATTATAACTCAGCGCTCTTATGTGACAACGATGACATAAAAAAGCTCTAAATTTTGTATATTTGCGAACATTAAATGGGAACTTAATGCAGATTTCGCAAATAAATCTTTTTAATGTATTTGAGAAGTCCTGTGGTGCGACAAGTGCACTTAAAGAATCTGACTTTTTGATGGAGATAAGGTTTTTTTCTTCTGTTTTCCTTTATACTTTATGTTTGATTGAGATGTGGCACCCGTATCCTTTAATTTGACGCTCACCGATTTGATATCAAATACTCCATCAATGCTGAACAAAGCAAACTCTTTTCGGAGGTGATGCGCATCCTGTTATCTTATAACGCTGAATAGTCTTTCAATAAATCTCCGAAATTAGTCAAAGAAGTTTCTGTTAAAGACCTCTCTCTTGCTTCTTCCATTCCAGGATAATTCCATCTGTCTTCTAAGTCAAATGAAGTACCGGGTTGAGATTGATTATAGTTATTCGGGTTGAAACTCTCAACTCGTAGGACTTCCACCTCGTCGTCGTGTTTCTGCCGACTTTTGTCCCTTCGATTCCGCGGAAGAAATCGCGTACTGCCATTCGGGTCGTATTGCGGCTGGTTTCTCCATGTCGCCATTTTATAACTCCTGAAAATCAAATAATATAAAAACTTAATAAAATAAAATATAACACATAAAATATATCCTGTGTGTATGTGTTAATATTAGAGACATTGAGTCTTTTTATTCAATCGATCTCTTCTACAATCGGGACTATTGCAGGGGTTGACCCTGAGACTGAGATTGACCGAAATATTTGTTGAGCCGTCTCATAGGTTATCTGGTGATGCATTTGTTCGAGAGTTCTGTTTTGTCTACGAACGAGATCAAGTCGAAGTACTATATAGATAGCACCAATGACTAATAGCGAAGTTGCGGCGCTAACGAGAATTATCAGGGTTAAATTAGTTTTCTCGTGTTGAACTTCAATCTTTTCCAAGTGTATTTTATGTATTTCACTCAAATACTCGTTTAGGTTGAGAGAGTAGTTCTTCGTTATTTTAGCCAGAAATTTATTAGTTTTATCAGACCACACATATGAACTGATCACAACTGATGTATTAAAGTAATCAGTTATGTAATTGAAAACATTAATCGTAAAAGAAGTGACGTTTAGTAATTTAAACGGTTTAATCGGACAGACAAATTCTCGTGACTTAATAGTTATGTTATTGTAATAGCAATATATCAAATAGTAATTCACTCCAGTCATGATCTGTACGTTATCGAACGTGTTTTCTATTTAGCAATCAGTGGTTTCCCAATTGTATTCTTTGAAATGTTCTGTCGAGTAGTTTATCGCATCTTTTGTATTCAAGATATACATCATTTTCTTTAGTTTAGGGAGTGGAGCGAAACAATTTGAAATGATATCATGAACCAAATGGTCGGGTCCTGAGTATCGAGTGTAGCAATACTTAATGTCCGACTTATTATATAAAATAAACAAATCTGCCTCCATAACTCATAATCGATTATAAGGTTTTCTTGCAAGTACTCAAAATGTTATTTTGTTATTGACGGAATCTATATTACAATTAATAAGCGTCGTATACTGTAAAAAACATGTGTCTCCGCATTGAAGCGACGTATTTAAGATTTCTAATAATTTTGATAGATTTGATCTTTCTTTCTAATTGTTCCCTGATTGGTAAGTTTGACGTCAGCTTACTTGTATGCTATATAGGCCGCAATTGATATGTCCGATTTGAGTTGGCTTTTTGTTGCTTTAAAAAAAAAATTGGGTTTTGATAAACTGAACTCCTGCAAGCTCGAGGGCATTTTTAATGTGAAAATCCGCAGATTCTCTTCTTAATACTTTTTCAAATATTATATTTAGTTCTTTAATAATTTCTTCAACTTTATTCTCAAGTATTTGTATTCTAAATGCGAAATAAGCTCCTATGCCAGAGGTGACTGTCACGATGAGGGTGCCACCGACCCAGAGTACTATTGGCACTACTCTCTTTTGCCGATCTATTTCGTGATCAGTAAAATGCTGCTTAAGTGGATTTATGAAACTCGATGTGAATAGATCAGAACACCAATCGTATAAAAGTTGACTTGACTTGTAATCCTGATTAAAGACATTACAAGGGGACATAAAATCGACTTTGAAATTATAAGGAATCATATCTGTTATCACTCTCTTATTGGAAGATCGCCATTGGACTGGAGACTAAGTTCAAAAGCCATTGAAGAAGAGAACAGGAAAAAGAGCATCAATGTCCGAAAGCGTTGAGGACGTTTAATCTAGTGTTGTATCGATGTATAGGACGCTGAACGTTGTTAGTAGGTTCGGCATTATTATCTCGAACTACAGAACGGGGAGGACGTCCACGTCGTTTCGTTTGTAGGCTGGATCCACTTTCGACAGGTTTCGTTGAGAGAGATGCCGTTCTCTGTGAAGTGGCTCGATCATAATACTTCGTCAAACGAATTATATGTATTATATCTGACTTATTTGGTGAAATTCTGACCTCGTAAATGATCGGGTATCTAACAGTAATGACTTCGTATTGTCCATGCCATAACATGAGAAGCTTAGTGGCTCTGCCGACTTTTGGATAGGGCGAATAGACCATCACCTTATCTCCAAGTTTAAACGTCTTGTCCTGTCTCTTCTTGTCGTAATAAGACTTGTTGTAATGTTGGTCTTTTTCTGTGTATTTTATCGCCAAATAATACGCTGACTTCCAAAGATTGATGCGTTGATTTTCGTCGACGTTAACATTAGGGATATCGCCTGGTAGAACTCAATGTCTCGCGTACATAAGATAATAAGGACTTGTACCAATCGAGCTATGGTATTGAGTGTTGAGAGCAAAAGTGATAGAGCTTAATACTTCGTCCCAATCTTTGTGGTGACTCGATACGTAGTTTGAGAGCATATTAGCTATTGAGTCGTTAACTCACTCGCTTATATTAGACTGTGGATGAAATGTATTGGTGATAACGTGCGCAAATCCATTTCATAGTGCCAAATTCTTTATGATTTACGAAATAAATGCTTGAGCTCTGTCACTGATCAAATATGAAAAACATCCGTGTTTTATTATTATTCTGTTAATGAGGAATTTTGCTACTGTTTCCGCTGTGGAATCCGGTTTTGCTTTTGTTTTTACATATCTTGTGAATGAGTCAACAGCTACCAATTCATATTTGTTACCATGTTGTCATGTTGGAAAACTGCCAAGAAATTAATCATCCAATTATAGGCCTGAAGGGAAGTCTTTGGGACTTGCATTAAACCGTATGGTCGTCCACTTGGCCTTTTCCTGGATTGATAGTCATTACAACTCTTAACATATTCTCTGATAATCGTCTTCATATTTGGGAAATGAAATCTATCTTTAATCCTATGATAAGTCCTATCAAATCCATGATGACTAGAAATCTGATTGTCATGATGAAGAAAGAGGACGTTATCAATTAAATTGTCAGGCAGTTCCAATGCTGGTTTTCCATTTTTGTTTCTATACAGAAATTCATTTCTAAATAAAAACCTATCATTGTAAATATTATCGCTTTTTACTCTGTTGATTATGTCACATATTCTGTCATCGAGTTACTGAGCTGATTTATAGTCATCAATCAAAGGTATCTGTTGACTATCTGATATTATTAAAAAATACTGATCGTCGACTTCTTCGTCGACGTCAACAGATGCTTGGTCAAATGGATATCGACTTAGGAGACCCACATCACCCATATGTTTACCAGGCCTATATACAATTTCAGCTTTTGTGAACTCAAATTTCTATTGAGGACTTCCAGTAAATACCAATCTTTCCCTGCATTCGTTAAAGAAGTTCTCAACTTTAATCGTTTCTTGTCGTCATTCCAGCTATTGGCCGAGGCCATTAGTTCAAACTCCTCAAGCCATGGAATGGCTTCGATCGGGTTGCCAGAAAATTGTCTAAGTCTCGTCTCATTATTAGTTGGTTTGTTAGAAATAATGGTAGTAATATCTGCTAAATCTTGAGCCGATAGGTTGGCCATGTTTTGGTGCAGCGGATTTTATAAATTTAATGCGGAGGGTTGTTGGGTCGTCGTGTTGAACTATGTATTAAAAGGGTTAGACCCAGGGGACTGTGTTTGTCCAACTGTTAATGTCAGAGAACCTGGTAAGGTGAACGTAACAGCTGGGGTAGAGGTGTATGGGTTTAACGGCCCTGAGGCATGGGGGTAAAGGGATAAAGTGGAAGGCACCTTACGAGATAAACGTGGAGAAATAGGTTGACTCGAAAAACGGTGTCGTTTAGTTACCTGGAACTGACCAGTGATATGGGGTGAATGATTTGAAGTTGAAGAATAGATGTGGCAAATGAAAAAGTTAGCGAATTGAGTATACGTAGAGGGCGTGTATGGGATATTTAGAGAATTATTTATGCTTCCGAATTGACCGGAAGTAAGCGAGAATTGATCTCCAGGACAACATGTCGAATTTGTCGCGTTCCCAGTTTGACCGGGAAATGAAGGGAATTTATCCCAATCGCTTGTAGTAGTCTGTTGTTTCTCCGAATTGACCTGAAAATGTCATGGACTGGCCCCTTTCACAGTTTGAAACTAGAGTTCGGTCACTGGATTGAACAGTGATAGTCGGGAATTGGTCCATATCGTAACTCTGTTCTAAAGGATTGTCACTTCTGGGTTGACCAGAAGTATTCGAGAATTGGTCTCTTGAACAGCCTTGTGAAAACTTAAGTATTGATTTAAAATTATCACACTTAACAATAGAAAGGGGTTCGGAGAATAGAAAGGTCAGGCCTAAGTCGTCATAACAAAGGTCAGTGTTGGACTGATCAACTTGTGATTCAGATATCACACTAGTATCAGAAATATTTTCAGAGGTAATCACGTGAGATAAGTTAATTAAATAAGGATCAGAACGGTCAGAAAAGGTGATGAGGCCTAGAAACGTTCATGAAGTTCCCGGTCTACCCACTATTTTTGCTGGCCAATTATCGGCTAAATATATTCAAAAAAAACTTTTAATTTTCAATATGTTAGGAATACATATAATAAAAGCAGTTTAAAGTTTCACAGTTGTAATTAAATTGACAATTAAAAGTATAAAGTATTAAATAGAAAGATAGACTAAACATTCATAAGAGTATTTGAAAAGTTCTGGATCAAACAACAAATTTTATTTTCGCAAACATATTAATTAATTAAAGGAAATATAAAAACAATGATTTATATAAATTGATAATGTTTATAAACTTGTAGGAATATTTTAGATTCCTACAATATCTCCGTTTCATAAAATTCTGTTTTACCAATATGTTTAGCAATTAAGGGTAAATTCAATGGGTTTTTCACGTCCGCAGCCGCTGCCATATTGCGGAGAAGTATATTGTTTAGTCGTACATCAAATCCTAACTGTTGTATCATTCGAGCGATTCTTCCGGCAGCTTTTTGCCCATCAAATAATGATTTGGCGTCAGTGATGACCATCGAACCGGATTGGAAAATAAGTTAAGTAACACGTGGTTTAAGAAGTCTTAATACAACTGAATTGAATTTATTATTTTTATATTCACTGTTACATAAATTTTCATTTATTAATTTTAAATCTAATACACAATTTAATTTTGTCGTAAACATAATATTTGTAATTTTATACATATTATTAGAATTCAATACTTAAATAACATATAATAATTAATTAAAATATAATAAAATGATTTGAATTAAAGTCATACTTCTTCAAAGTTAAACTCGTCGTCTGCTTCGTAGTGATTGATTATAGTTGTCCGGGTTGAAAATCCCAACTCGTAGGACATCCACCTCGTCGGCGTGTCTCTGCCGACTTTTGTCCCTTCGATTCCGCGGAAGAAATCGCTTACGGCCATTGGTGCCGTATCGCGGCTGGTTTCTCCATGTCGCCATCTTATAACTTCTGAAAATCAAATAATATAAAAACTATTCCTCGATTCTTTTTGATTCCAACTACAAGAGCGAGACATTCGAGTTCAGCAATTGAATACTTCTTTTCCATATCCGTTGATTTTCGAGATCCATTAGAAACTGTATGCCATTTATTATTATCGGGCTGAAGTTGAACTAGTCGAGAGGCGGCGCCTATTATACTTGCATCGGTTTGAAATTCGGTGTCATAATTTTCATTATAATGGGCCAAAATTGGGGCTGTAGAGAGTCTTAAATTATAGCAGTCGGTGAACTAAATTTATAGAGATCTTGAATAATGTCCTCTTATTGAATGCCTTTTTATATAATATAGATATCGCCGAACCCCATTTCATAATAAATCTCTGAGCGTCCTAGTGCATATGTTGTACTCAGTCTTGTGGATTGAAGTTTATTTGTCAGCCAATAAAACTCTCGGCCATTGAGTTTCAGAGTTGATGTCTGTCCGTATTTTCTTATTTGAATGGAGAATTTTGATGTAATGTTCCGACGGTACTCAATCATTCTGGCCTCTGTTGAGTCGTCGTCTGATAGGAAAACATATTTTGTTGACAAGATTTTATTGAAAATTTTAATTAACTATTATTTTAATTACTTTTATGTAGAAATCGATTCATTTTTAGATATATTTTTAAATAAATAATTTGAAATGTATTTTTATTCTCTCTTATATACTGTTTTTTTGCATATTCTTATGCTGACATCATTCTATCATTAGTTAGAAATTAGCTTTAATTAGTCTCCTGTGGCTCGCTCTATTTGACAACAACATTTATACATGTTCTCAGTATAAATTGAAAACAACATCACACATAAATTACATAGCGTGAAATTTACTGCGCATGAGCTGTAATGCATTATAGTGTACCAGACATTTTGGTACAATTAATCAATTACGTTTGATAAATCAGAAAACTACTTAATAAATAAATTACGTAGTGTTCAAGTTTCAGCGCAGTCGGTGAAGTGCGCCTTAGTGGGCTGACATTTTACTACAATTAATTAATTACGTTATATAAATCAGGAAATACTTCATATATAAATGGCGTGGTGTACAAGTTTCTGAGCATGTGGTGTAATGCACTATAGAGAGCTGACATTTTGGTACAATTCATAAATTACGCCTTTGATGTCAAAAATATACGTCATAAATAACTTATATCAATACAAGTTTCTGCGCAGCCGCTTAAGTGCGATATAGTGAGCAGACATTTTGGTTCAATTAATCAATTACGTAGTATAAATCAGAAAACTACTTCATACATAAATTTCGAGGCGTACAACTGTCTTCGCATTACGAAGGGATATATTGTCAAATGTATATATAATAATAATATAACTATAGGCCTATGTCTAATTCCTATTTAGTCCTATCTTATACAGTGAACAAGCCCTATTTAGTCGTATGTGTAGTATGTATTAGTCCTAATCAATCTAGTGTAGTTCTATGTGTTTGTCCTATTTTGTCCAGCTTATACAGTGAATAAGCACTATTTAGTCCTATGCTCTCGCATGTATATGTCCTAATTAGTTAAATGTCGTCCTATGTCTAAGTCCTATTTAGTCCTATATTATACAGTGAAGATGTCTTATTTAGTCCTATTTTATACAGTGAACAAGCCCTATTTAGTAGTATGTGTAGTATGTATTAGTCCTAATCAATCTAGTGTAGTTCTATGTGTTTGTCCTATTTTGTTCAGCTTATACAGTAAATAATCCCTATTTAGTCCTATGCTGTCGCATGTATATGTCCTAATTAGTTAAATGTCGTCTTTGTCTAAGTCCTATTTAGTCCTATATTATACAGTGAATAAGTCTTATTTAGTCCTATGCTATCTCATGTATAAGTCCTAATTAGTTCAATGTAGTCTTATTTAGTCCTATCTTATACAATGAATAAGTCTTATTTAGTTCTATCTTACACTATGAATAAGTCATATTTATTATAACCTGTCATATATATAAGTCCTAATTAAATCAATTGTATGTACTATTTCTATCTTAACCTATATAAGTACTATTTAGTATTACAAATTTGTACTATTTATCTCTACATATATACAGGTATCCATAATCTAAAAAGGGAATAAAATCCCTCAATACAAGGTTAAACTAGCTAATTACAAACTATACTTTCTAATGAAAATAATATTATTAAAAATTAATTAACGTATTTTATTTTCGATAAAAGCCATAATATTTAACTTAATTATTAAATATTTATATAATAACATTATTAAATATGTATCTATCTTTCAAATAAATATTAATATTATCTCTCAATGGATGATTCTGTGGCTCTGTAGAAGTAAATATACCAAAGTCGAGCTTTAACCATAAAGAAGTCATATATTTGCTGTGATATCTGTTCTTCTATTAGGCAAATAGCCCGAATGGAGGTATTGTTGGCCAACATCTCAATCAGTTCACTGTTGATGTCTTTGTTGGACACCAGTGCTAAATATTTGATTGATTTGAATAACGGGTGAGTGAATAGTTCAGGTATAACCACATCCATAACCTCCACCATTTCTGGACAGTATTTCGCAGGTTTCTGCATTGAGTATTGACATTAAGCGTTAATGGAAGATAATTTTTATGCGAAAATATTATAAGCAACTGTAGAGAAGACGGGAATGTGGCCAATACATTGAGGACATCCGAGTTGAGCACATTTGTAATTTCCAAGTGTTTGATTTTCGGGAAAATTGCTAAGTGATTAACACTTATTGGCGATTCTATTTACAATTTACTTAATGCAGTAAACTGACTGAGATTGCGGATTGATTCGTTAGTTTAGAATTTAATATTTAGAGTAGAGGTTTTAGAGCCGTACCAATAGCTAAAGAAATTGAATTCATTTTCATTTGATACAATAAATTGTGTAATGAAGTGAAACTTTTGGATATTCCACGAGAACTTGCCATACACATCTGCAAATATAGCCATTGAAATAGAACCATAGTGTGACATTTCTATCTCCCGTAAATTCTGAAAATATATCAGTAACTGAGCGACACATGTATTTGTAGCCAAATCGAACTCAAAATAGCAAATGTGTTTAATTAATTGGTCAAGTCTTGGCACAACGCGCTTATACAATTGAAAGTCATTAGTGGTCAACATCAGTTTTGATAAACATAGTTGTCTGTGAACACATATCTCTGCCAATTTTTTGGCAAGACTCATAGCGAAACTTGTCTATTGGCAAGAGAGACTTTAATATTTGTCCACACTATTCGTCTCTGAAGCGGCAGAAAGTGGATCTGTTTTCTTCATCTAAGGAAATAATTCAATTAAATAAAAATTAATTAAAGTGTTTTTGCGTCAAATCAAAACGATATATACCCTTATATTTCTCAATTAAAACTTTTCCTATTGAAACTCATTATAAGCACTATTCGAAGGCAATTCTTAAACTGAATATCGACAATTAATTTTTGCAGTTTTTATACTCAATTGAACGTGACGTGGTGTTGTGGTGAAAACTGAATTTTCAAAGAAAAATGCGACTTTTTAGTGAAATACTATATTTTATATAGAATTATTTCACTTATTTATTGAAATGAATTAATATTTCAAAAGAAAATCCAACGCAATTGACGAGATTAGTATATTTTGAAGACAATTCTAAATAATTCTCTAAATCTGTTTTTTGGTACATCAATATATGCTTTAATCATTTTGCTAAACAAATTTTATTTATATTAAGTATTAATATCAGATACAATCTATGCTCTTATTGAATACACAGTCTTGATATAAAAATCTTTACATGCTTTACTACTACAAATATTATCTCTACATATACTTCATGTACTTAAATATAATATTCATTAATATTTTAAACTAATTATTTATTGATTTACAAAGCAATTTGTGAGATATTGTCTTATACAGGTCGTATTTAGTCCCATCTTATACATTGAATATGCCCTAGTTATTCCTATGCTTCAGTATGTATAAGTACTAATAAATACACTATACTCCTATGTGTAAGTCGTATATAGTCCTACCTTATACAGTAATAAAGCCCTAGTTAGTCCTATGCTGCAGTATGTATAAGTCCTAATAACTACACTATAGTCCTATGTGCAAACCCTATTTAGTCCTATATTGCCCTATGAATAAGTCCTGTTTCGTTTTATCTTTATGCTAGTATAGATATGCAATAATCTATATAAGTCCTACGCATACGAAATAAGTATAATTTTCTTTCTGAATATGAAAACTATTTTTAAATACAAAATATTTTAAAAATAATAATTAATATAGTAGAATCTAATAATCGTTGATCATACTCGGCTGAGTAGAAATTAGAAGTTATAAATTATGCTAAGGAAAATAGTAATAATGAAGCATCTCTTAAGTATAATATAGATAAAAGAGTTATAAGACGCTGTAAAAGTGATAGAGAAAAGCAAAAGTCAACTTGTTCAACTTTTGTCTCCCAATCAATAGGCAGTGGTTGGCTAACTGATGTTACTCTTAATGAATGAATGAATGAATGAATTCGTTATTTCGGTCAC
This sequence comes from Liacarus xylariae, assembly GCA_034693365.1. NCBI lineage: Eukaryota > Metazoa > Arthropoda > Arachnida > Sarcoptiformes > Liacaridae > Liacarus > Liacarus xylariae. Next base: position 13,468 of record JAQFXN010001569.1, read on the forward strand.
TTTTGCCATTTCTCTGGTCTTCCATAAGTACTTGATTGCGTTTTCTCCAACTTCGTATCACTGATTCATTGACACCATATTTATTGCCTGCCTTACGATTTCCATACTTTTCAGCAAGTGTTCATTGAATAATATTGTTTAAAAATAAAGCTAGTTTTGGTTCGCAATTATCTGAACAAAAATCGTAAATTTTCCAAATATTGGTGTGCGCATTATATGTAGGGTGCGTACTATAGGGCGGAAAACAGGGTATGGGCTTCTCATCGAGAACTATGAGAAATGTTATGGATTTCTAAACACTTTGGGCTCATACATGTACTTCTTATCTCATTACGCACTCCTGGTCAGGTGTAACTAAGGCAGCTTCCATTGGTCAGCATTAATAAGTTAAATCACCATTGACATTTCTTTTGGTTCTTTTGGTTTTATTATTTCATTGTCTAAGCCGTAACTTTTAATTATTTAATTTCTTTGAATGTGACAGAGATATCCTTTAGAACTACAGCTGTTTTGTTTGTCTGCAAATGAAAACCGATTACTTGCGTTCGCAAAGATGATCGTTCACTTGACAATTAATGAAGATATGATTTATTGTTCTCTGTAGTACATTCAGTCTCTTAACCACTCCCGTCGTAAATGTTAGATCATTTCCCATATTCAATAATCTTATAGAGTCCACGAATTGTTAAGTATGAATAGGTTAGTGAAATGTATCATAGTCGTTTTGATTTAAAGTAGATCTAAACTTAAGATATATTTAATCTGTCTAGCTAAAACACTACTTTCTTATGGTTTCGCTTTGTTTTATATTTTAAAAGTAATTAGTAACTGGAATTAACACTGATCTAAGTATTTTGCAAATTCTTGGCATAAACTACAAGAAAATGGAAATAAAATTCTGTCCAGGGATGGGCCAATTAGATACTGTTGGAAATACATTTTCTCAGGTATTTTGCCACATACCACTATACCCTCTCTGCGCTGTACTACATATTGCCAGTTTCATTAAACCAATGCAATGTTTTCAGTAAAATTCTATAAAATATTACAGTATAATTTTGCTAAATTCCTTATAAATTAAGTAGTTTTCAGCTACTGGAGTGGTATTTCTTATAGTATTCATTATTATTTTACTAACTTCTATCAAATTTCTTCGGAATTAGTTTATACCTTAAGAATAAAATTATTATAAATAAAATTTTAATTATTTCAATATTTTAATTCTTATTTTTTTAAGAAATACACAAATATTTATATGAATGTAAGAATTGAAATATATTATTTGAATGATATTTAGAATAATTTTGTTTAACATTTACTACACTCAAGCGTCCGAATACTATTTTAATAGTAGTGGAATAAACT
>JAQFXN010001570.1:0-14832 GCA_034693365.1 Liacarus xylariae
GTAAAAAGCCCCAGTTGAGCTGCCTGGGGGCTTTTTAATGTAAGATTTTTTAATTTTGACTGATTTTTAATATTTTAAATTATTACGATAAGAAGAGCGAGACGGAAAATAAACGATTTTCCAAAAGAACCAAATTCAATTGAAAATTTAGAAATTCCAGTGAATTTAATCAGACTTTAAATGGAGAAGAGTTTATTAACCGAGTAGATATGGAGGATGGAGGCTGTATTCTCATATTTACCACAAGATTAAATCTGAGATATTTAAGCCAGAGCAAATGTTGGCTAATTGATGGCACTTTCAAAACTGTCCCGAATTTATTTAGGTATTTTAAATAGTAGAAAATTTAATATTAAAAAAGCCCTCAGGTAGCTTAATTGAGCTACCTGGGGGCTCTTTTATGACTAAAATTTTTGTTTATTTTATAGGCAAATGTACACTATTCATTGATCGATTGCCACTAATAAAGAGGATCCAATTATGCCTTTAATTTATTCGCTGATGACATCAAAATCGCAATTATATTATGAGATTCTTTTCAGTAATATTAAGCGCATTGGGCAAAATTATGGACATAAATTTAATCCAGAAATCGTTCTTAGTGATTTCGAAAAAGCGTCAATGAACGCTATTAGGCTTGAATTCCTGGCTAGAAATCAAGGATGTTTATTTCATCTTGGACAGTCTATTTACAGAAAAGTTCAAGAGAAAGAATACGCTGTTCGTAATAATGCTGACCCCGATTTCAGTCTTCAAATTCGTCTATTATTAGCTCTTGCTTTCATCCACGCGCATAAGATCCTAGCTATATTGAATCAAGTAAACATTTATCATTTTATAAGCCCCCAGGTAGCTCAAGTGAGCTACCTGGGTGCTTTTGTACGTTATTTTAAAAAATTAAGTGAATAAAAATTTTCAAATCCGACATTAAAAAAGCCCTTAAGTAGCTCAACCTGGGGTCTATATTTTTCTAAAATATTTTTAAGTTTTATATTAGAGGTGATATTGAAGCTGAAGCACCCGAAGTTGTTCAATGGTTTGATCAATATTATATCAATGTGAGAACCCAAATGTCGCATCGCTGGAATCCTCCTTTATTTCCACCTGGGATTTGGTCTGTTTTCCATAACCATACAAGAGGCTATCCAAGAACTACAAATAAATTGGAGGCATGGCACCGTCGTTGGAATACATTAGTTGGAGAAGCTCATGTTGGTATATGGAAATTAATTACTGAATTAAAAAAAGAACAGAAAAGGACCGAAATTGAAATAGATAAATTCAATTTGTCATTGCGTTCAAATGGAATTAGAAGAAATGTCACAAAAGAAAGGGAAGAAAATCTGAATGCAATAATTAATTCTCGTACTGAAGGAACTGTAATTAATTATTTAAGAGCATTAGCTCATCGATTTTTTAAAAATTAATAAATATTATTAATTAAAATTTAGATAATTCGTTTATTTAACTTTAAAAAATCCGACATTAAAAAATCCCCCAGGTAACAAGGTTGAGTTACCTGGGGACTTTTTAGTTTTTACTGCATTCGAAAAAGTGATTTTCGAACAAATGATTTTCGAACAAATGATTTTCGAACAAATGATTTTCGAACAAATGATTTTCGAAAAAGTGATTTTCGAAAAAGTGATTTTCGAACAAATGATTTTCGAACAAATGATTTTCGAAAAAGTGATTTTCGAAAAAGTAATTTTCGAAAAAATGATTTTCGAAAAAGTGATTTTCGAAAAAGTGATTTTCGAACAAATGATTTTCGAACAAATGATTTTTGAAAAAGTGATTTTCGAAAAAGTAATTTTCGAAAAAATGATTTTCGAAAAAGTGATTTTCGAAAAAGTGATTTTCGAAAAAGTGATTTTCGAAAAAGTGATAGTATTCCAATAATTGGTTAGTATTTAATATACTGTTATTACAGGATATTATATTTAATCTTACAAATGCTAAGGTTTGCCTATTAGTTAGATATTTGTTATACGGATATCGTCGTCAGAAAATTCTTGACTTTTATTATTCAAAGCCTGAAGATTAAGTCTGATCTCATAAGTTAACTGCTATTTCTTCTTCTTCTACTTCTTTAACTCAGAAAATGAGCGGCAAATCAATTGACCGAAAATATATATATATATAAACGCCTGCTTTTCTACTTACAAATTCTCTCTCTCTCCCTCTCCCTCCCTCTCTTCACTTTCTCGTAACGTTAGAAATCACTCAAATGCTTGCATCAACTCTTGTGGAATGGCTTTTAGTGTTCTCTTCACTCTTTCAACGCACACCTAATTATTAATTTCCTCATAGATTCGCTGCAATAACTCGATTGAATGTTTTGAACCATTTTTTCGCTTAATTAGTGCTATAAATAGGAAGTAAATCAATAAATCAAAGCAAAATTTGTTGGTTTTATGTTCTTCAGATCGATTCAGACCTCTTCACTAAATATTGACTAATTTATTATTTTTAGTCAAATGAATAAATTAGAAAATATATTAATTTAAACTTCAAATTCATAACTGATTTATTCTTTACAGAATATTCTATAATTAAACTTTTATCGAAATATAGTAAAATAAAACGAAAAATATTCTTATTTTATATTTTTAGATATTTTCATTGTAAGCCTTCAAATAATAAATTCATTTCATTATGTTATTTAATTTAAATAAATATATGGAAGGATTCAGTGATTCATAAAATTGATGAAATATTTTTATAACCGCATCAAAAATAGTAAAAGAAAATATATTACATAATTTGAATTACGTGATGATATTCTCTATTCTCATATAGAATAAGCAAAATAAGTCATTCATAATATTTAAAATAAAAATTATATCAAAATATTTTTGAAAATGTAGAAAGTTTTGGATCTCATTAGAGGATAGAATCTCCAAAATGTAATACAGTATTTCAATATTTTCAATAAAGTATAAAATACAAAAATTTTAAAATAAACTTTAGAAACACTTAAGATATTGCGGGCAATAAAAGAACTGTCTCTTCAAAAAAAAGTAACAATAATAGACAATTTCTATAACAATAAAACTTCTTGAAAATCATTTGATGAATAGAGAGAATATATTTTTGTTGCAAAAAATTCTGTCAGCACTTCTCTATTGTTAGTGAATGTTCTGTGCACTAACACAATAAGCACTAAAATTATTGACACTTTTTCTTACCAATTCATGCACTGAAAAAATTCTGTATTTTTTTGTGTTCGCATTTGGAAGTCATTCAATGCTATAAGTATTGGATTTTATTTTCATCGATTGGTATTTGTTCAGTCGATTGCTCGTAAAGTTACGGGTAATCGAAATCAATAAGTTCTTATTATTTGTAAGTAAATTAATCTCTAAACACCCCATTTAACTAATTAAACATTAATCCCTAAAGTGGAACACAAAATGATGATTCGCAATGAGTTCTCCCCAATAGACAAAACAGTCTAATATTAAGTCTATATAAGTCTAGGGAATGGAAAGTAGAGTTAATAGTAATCTATCTATAAATTAGAGCCAAAATATCTATAAAAGTAACACTAATAGAGTAGTTCATAAAAATTATATTACTGTTAGAGGTATAAGAGCGAGAGGAGAGAACGACCAAAGACTCTAACACACAGGGATGGAAAAAATGTTGTCATAGCAATCATTTTTGAGATGAAATTCAATTTATTATTTTATTCTAACAAATATCTAATACTTAAGCTATTCGTATGTGTAATAAAAGTTAAAATATATGACATATTATAGTGAATGTGTGAAAACTACTAAAGCCATAACACAATCGCATTTCATATCTTATTTATAGCAAATGTCTACAAAAATGTGGAAATTTTGTTTTATATATCGCATAGAATCTACAGAATGTTTGTGAACATAAAATATATCAATAAATCCTTAATTAAAATATTTTATATTTTTATTTGTTTTGTCTATCGTTTGGATTAATTTTATTCTGCAGTTAATTATAATTTATTTCATTACTTAACATACAATAGGTGTATACAAAATAAATAATAAACAACTATAAGAATCGATTATAGAATAAATTATTGGAAATAGAAATATGAGATATATGTGAAAATCTACAATGAGTTCAGTGAAAGCTTTTATTTAAAAAAGTAGAAACATAACCTGATCATATTTGTTTCATTCGGCCAAATGGCAATTGCAGTATAAGCATCCTGAAGGGGATATATCACTAATTTTGTAAACATATAAACAACTTTAAGATATACTATTATATATAAAATTAGTGATATATCCACTTCAGTTTATACTTCTCCAACAGTATCATACTCCAATTCCCATTTGGCCGAATGAAACAAATACATTCTATTTCTTTTTTTAATTAAAAGCTTTTGACTGAACTTATTATAAATCCACAAATATATTTGAATTCTACTTTTTATTCTGTGATTAATTGTATTATAGAGTCAAAGGAAAAAACGGGTTATGAATACATTGACATCAGTGCGAGTCTGTATGAAAAAACACGCAAATCATTGTTAGGTTAGGTTAGGCTTTGAAAAATTCAGTTCAAATAAGACTATCATTCGATACGAAACTACAAACTATCGGTTCGGCACTTGTATTAAATATGTGATCATTTATCACGATATCTGATGTAATTCGATATATAAAAAAGGCAATCAATAAACGAAAAAAAGCAGAAAAAAAGAAATTGTCTTTTCTTTGGCGAACCATAACTTTTGGTGGAAGTGATAAGAAAATTACAGGACTTTACTCTTAGTCTTTAACTTTCAATTTTATTTTTCTATTAAATGTCATTTCGATTTTTGAACTCTTTTTCTTAAAAGGAATTAAACTTTTATTTTTGAAACTCTATTATAAAAGGTTTGATTAGTGGAAAAAATCCTGATTTTAGTTTTTGTCTGAAGTGTACTGTATTGTTGAAATAGTCAATTGATGAGCAATTGACTATTTCGTGTATCGAAAAGAATATTCTTTATATATTCTATAAATTATTCAATAATTAGTATTTTCTTTATTACAAATATTTACATTATTTTTGAAGATATTTGTGCTTTGATTCAAATACTTATCTACTAATTGTGATAAATTATATTTTAATTATTTGGCTTTTAATTTATGCTAATTATATGTTTATATTATTTTAAGGTTTTTAGTGACAAAAATTGATCCTTTAATTATACAATTAGTTGCAATAAAAATGTTTGCGTAGGAATTGAATAATAATAGACATTATATAAGATAGAGTTTTATTTCAAATTTCTATTTTACTGAATAAAAGTATCGTACGATTGGATGGAAGATTCAGATTCTTTTACATCGATTCAGAATAAGTTCTTCTATAAACTTGCTTAAGGCCAAGTGTAGTTACACTGTCCCCATGGTTATTTCTCGTTGCAATACGTGCTTTATTTAGTTTTATCTTTAAATTACTGAACACTAAAATAAGTTATGAGAGTTTCACTTGTGTTCAATCATTATATCAATGTTAACCTCAAAAGATCCTAATCCGAGTCAATATATTGTTGACTATAATTTCGACAAAACATATAATAGTAATGAAAAATAATTTATAAAATACATATGTGTTCTTTTAAAACCATTGATGACTTTATCTTTTATCTTTAAAAGTAACTTCTTTCAGATTACTACCAAGGATTCCAGAAATATGCTCATGCTAAGAAATTAAACTTATTAGTTTCCCTTTATCTCTGACTTTAATAATTGTATTTATGAATAATTTTTTAAAATCATTATAGTTAAGACTTTTCTCTAGAAAGTCTTAAAACGATTAACGGTTAAGATTTCATTAAACGATATCAGAGTGAAATTTCAAATAGAGATTTCTATTTACCCTATAAAGCATAAAATTGGAAGATTTGATTACTACGTGCTTCAGTATAACAGTAGAGTATGATTGTAATATACAGTTAAACATTGAGTTAATAATTTTGTCAACTTTATTAATAAACTAATTTATTTGACTATGTTTTGCATTATTATTGACTACTGTATATGTGTCTATTATACTGAGTAATCGGCACGTAGTAATCTGAAAGAAGTTTCTTTTAAAAATAAAAGATAAAGTCATCAAATGGTTTTAAAAGAACACATATTTATAAAAATTAAGAGAAACAGAATGAATAACAGGAAAGGGGAAGGGATATTATGTAAATTAATAATATGCCAAATTCTGTTAAATTCAGTGAAAATTAGTGAGTTTACAATATTTACATCTGGGCCCTACTAAATCCATCTTCTGGATCCTTCTACAAAACTCGTTGAAAAATACCCCCTCTTGAGATTGTCGACTTATTGCACACCTTTCGCATCCCTGATAAATAACTAGAATCTATTTTTACTTTCTGTAAAAATTATTAATTTAGAATAAATGATTTTCTCCCACTTCTATTTTTAAATAATTTTTGCAATATAAGCCCCAGCCTTTTTATTTGTTTTCAATGTATTATTTTAATTGCTATTAAATCACAAATATATTGGTTTTCACAAATGAATTTATTAGTTTTCTATAATATAATAATTGTCCTCAGATTGTTTTCATGACCCAAAACTTGAACTGAAATACAAATACACGATGATATTCCAGAAATTTGGATTTTTGATAGTTGTGGTGACATTTATAAAGTATCCGAATTTTAATTATTCCGCATTTATTATTCAGGAATAATTAATAATTTACTAAAAATGTTTAATACAGTACTCTATCTATTATTATGATTTGATAGAATTTATTTTTTTCTTTCCTTTTTTATATAACTTATAAAATATTAATAACAAAATGATTTATAACTAATCTCATCAATGATTTAACAGAAATCCAGAGTAAATTTTTTTTAGATCTGTTCATTCATGACATGAATTTCTTGTTATTGAATATAAAACCGAATTATTTTACAACCCATGACTTGCCATCCCATGACACCCGATCCAAAAAATGTTGATAGACATGCAAAATGAGATTATGTCATATTCAAGACCAGATAAGACATCGAATAAATGAAATTCTTTAACTGACATAGAATATAGAGGAAAAATTCATTCAAATAGTCACTGTTGTCCTATCTGTATATACAACTGCAATATTATTCCATGCATTTATAACGTAAAAATCTTGCATCAGTTGAATATACAAGTCAACAGGACAACACTGGAATTTGTAATAGTGAATAATATTCAATATATTATATCCTTTAGAAAAAATTTAGTACAAAATTCTTAAATAAGTGAACGCGAATTATTTGGAAAGATGTGCAATAAAAAAGTACTAAAAAAATAAAGCTGTCGTAAAATATATTGAATTCTTGGAAATTCTCTGTTTGGCATTCACCATGATGGCTTTATTTATTTATTTGTGAATCCATCAAATATTTGAATTTCATAGGCGTTTAGTTTTTATTTCTGTTGCAAATCTTTTTAATTTATTTTTCGATTTTATTTATATACAGAATATTCTAGAATTACAATATATTTGAGAATTGCAAAGGTGGCCAAAGGGGACCTGACTTTAAAGATTACTTTATTTTAACGTATTAGATACATTCAAGGAGTCTATAGAGAAAAATTCAAATAATGCACTAGTTTGAATTAAAAGAGCATTAATTTCAAAACTGAAATTATTATTGAAAACAAATGTTATGTCTATTAAATATACTGCCACAGAATAATCAGGGGTAGTCAAGGTCGGCCGAGCCAGGGGGTATAGGTGAGGGTATTTTGTGAAAATTTTCTCAAAAAGTCAGGGGGTATTCAAAATTCCAAAATATGAAAAGTCAGGGGTTAAAACAAAATTTTTTGCCTGTGGCGCAAAAAGATCAGGAGGGGTATTTTGCAAAATCTCAAACTCAGGGGGTATTTAGGCTTACCTCCTCCTTGGCTAACCCTGTGTATAATAATTGTTTTCCAAAGTTTTATTACGAAATCATTGTAAAAACTGAAAAAGTTGTTTAGATTTTAGTAAATTTAGCAACAATTAAATGGAAATAAAATCCTTATTCTTGCAAAATCACTAGTTTTATATTTCAGACCTTGAAGATTCAGAAAGATCTTAACGATTTTTATTCAGAATATTTTACCCTAATCTAAATATTTTTCTTTTCACTTTTTTCTAGTTTTTCAAAAGCACTTTAAGGCATAAGTTATAATATGGGAATCCAATCATTTCGTTGATTCAATTTCGCTTAAAGTGATATTTATTGTACTCAATATTGAAACATATTTTTTGTTGGTTTTCATCAAATTATATTTTTCCAACTGATTCTACAATTTAAGAGCAATTTATATTGTTTTTTATATTTATTCAAAATTTTATTATTTTTAAAAGATATATAATTTAAACAAATTAAATATAATTGAAAAGAATAAGAATTTTTAAGAAATTTAAACTGAATATTCAATTGAATTAAGCTATACATTGTATGTTTGAAAACTACAACTTATTTTGTCGGTTTGTTTCTTAAAGAACAAGATTGAAATTTGTTTTCTTATATCAATAATGTTTGAGAGAATATAAATTATTCTGAAAAACTGAATTCAAACAAATGCCGGCTTTGAATGTGAATGAGAACAAACATATGTACAGAAAAAAATAGTTTTAAGCAAAAATTCAGGCATTTATCATAAAATAAGTGCTCAAAAGATCTGAATGTATTGATAGGAATAGAAAACGAAGTCAAACGATTGTTTTGGGCCACAAATACTGTTCTGAGAATAAAAATGAAGAAAAATAAGATTAGAATAATCGAAAGAAAAAATGGGAATTCTATCTGAACTCTCAAACTAAATATATTATTCAGTTATAAAATTTATTTCTTTCACTTCAGAATCTTTGAAAAGGATATGAAATACTATTTCTTTCTTTTTTTTTTGTTTCTTCTAATGCTTTGGAATAAGAGATGCAAAACATTAGGTTTTATATATATATACATCATATATATATATATCGTTAGGAATTTTATTATAAGAGTCAATATTTAACTTCTATTCCACATTCCAATTGTGAAAGTTCTTGTCTCACTGTCTCAAAGAATAAATTTCCTGTCCTTTTCTAACAGCGAAAATAAGTTCAAAGGAATACAAAATTTTTATTATTTATTCCTCTTATAAGAGTTCCACTTTTGCCATGTTTTTGCCCTTTTCTTGTCCTTAAAGTAAAGTACATTAAATGCATTGCTTAGAAAACAAAACTTATTATTACTTTCCAGTGCTTATCGTCTTTAGAATTACAAAAGTATAAATCACAATACAATTTCGTATATTTTTTTTTGTATAAATAAATTTTGTAAAGTCTTAAAAGAAAATTACATTATTTTCAAAAAAAAAACTATTTCTTGAATTGAGATTTAGATTTAAATAATCAATAATTAAATCAATAAATTCCACTCAGACTTGAGTTTTTTAGTCATAAGTGGAAAGTATTATATAATATATTGGAATTTTTAATTTCAGATCAATTGTTTTACATAACTACTACTCAGAGACTGTAAACTATTGCAGATATTGAATCGAATGTAACATTTTATGTGTCACTATCTAAATGTCACAACTGTTAGCCGCAATCAATAATTTATATCATTTGTTTGAAATTTGCACAGGAATTGTTTTATATGAAAGTTATATTCAAAGATAAAAAATATGAGAATATGTTTTCAATCAAATGTTTATTTTATAAGTTGGATCTATTAAAGTATGTGGAATGAAGAAGAAATGTAGTGAAGAAAATCGAGCAATTTGTGGTAGCTTTGCCCCTGGAATTTCGAGAAGACGGCGTATGTGTGAAATTCTGTCCTAAATTCTTAGAAAAATACAGAACTTTGTCAAATTCTTGCTAAATCTGCCAATTTTTTTAAGTTCTTACAGAATTCATCATAATTCGCATGAATACTATCAAATTCTTTAAATTCTTGCAAAATTGATCGAAATTCTGTTAAATTACGTCATTTTTAATTATATTCTGCAAGAATTTGACGATTGCATAATACCCTCCTCTATACCTCCTGACATTGATGTCTTTGAGCATCTCTTCCCTAATGAGATGTTAATCCCTGCAAAGCATAATTTGAGCAATTTCTCCAAAAAATAATTCAATAAAATTCTGTAGAAAATAACAAAAATTTGACAAAATTCTGTTAGTTTCTAAGAATTTAGACAGAGTTTTATAGAATATTCTCCAAACACGTTCTCTCACAAATTTCTAGGTGGGGTCTCCTTTTTTGTTCATCACAGGTGGGAGAGGGTATTTTGGTCATTTTTCGGAGACAGGAGATATTTTGGCACTTAATGGGCATCCCTACTCCTATCGAATATTGGACCTTCTAGGTAGCTTTCGATATTTGCTATTCTCTCACTCTTTACATCAATAAATTAAAATTTTCAAAATTCATTCTTTAAAACTTTTATTTAAATACAATTTGAAATTCAGAATATTTTGGCAGAACATTTATTTTTATTCTCCCAAAAACTATCCTAAGATGAAACAAATCAATTTTCAGTATCCCTTCCCTGTACTCTGAATTTATTCCTAATTTCGACAAACTTGATTAAATGTTATCAATTTTATAGATATATAGTTTGAGTTAATTCACTGTATCTCATAAATCATTGCAATACGAGTATAACAATCAGAATCTAATTATGACAAACCATTCGATTGAATTAAAGACGTATCGATCAATTCATCTTTTGTCAGAGATTTAAATTACAATATATTATAATAATGTTACCAATGATTCCAATTGATTATATACCGAAAGCGAATACTAAGAGGAAAGACTTCTTTTGCAATACACAAGAGATTCATTTGCAAACCTCTCTATGTTGTGATGAAGAATCAAATATTTTCTGAATAGTACTGTATTTTCTGACATATGGATAATAATTTCTTATATTTAATACATGGCTTATTATAAAAGACTGCACATGACTGTGCAAAATATTTGGACATCTTTTTGCTTTTTTGTTCGCATCTTTACTTTATTGTATGTCAATAAGTAATACATATTTATTTCTTCTGTAGTTGTTTTGTTGCTTTGGATTGGGTTTGTTTGGACTGAATTCCTATTTCTATTCAATACACAACACATGTAATCGTTAAATATTAAATTCAACAGACTTTTAATGGCATCGAATTTTTATACTTCAATAGACTTTGAGTAAAGGATAAAATCAAATTTCAAAATTGAACTTCTCTTTTAAAAAGTGAACATAATTTTGTTTATTCTTTATATACAATATTATACCTATAGTTTAGAAAGTAATATAAGACGTAAGACCAAGATTTTGACATCAAATAAGATATAAATAGATGAAATATAGAAAACCAAACATTTTCCCATCAACTGTAGTGTAAGTATTAAATAAATAGTTATTTCATTTATGTCTCCGAACCCACAGTCACTGTGACATTAACTCTAAGAAGCTCTTCTATAGGAAGTTATTCCTCTGAAACAAATATATTGATATATAAAACTAAAACTTAATACTAGAGAAACAAACATAAAAAAGAAAAACAAGAATTTATATATAATAGAGAAGAGAAATAATAGAAAAATTTTATAGAGAAATATAAAAGATTACTGACCGGTATCTGTGTTCGTGTGTAACAAATGAAGATTAAAAAGAATGTATTGTAATATATTTAATAGTCTCTCTGTTTTACGGCGTTTAAAGTTTTCTTTTTCTCTTTTATTTATTGGTTTTCACTTTTATAAATGTCAGCAATTCTTACGACATATATAATAACACATAAAACATTAACTTTTATGATCGACTAATCAATGAATTTGACCAATGGTTTGACAGCAAATATTTGATACAAAACATACAATTTTTATAATAGAGTTTAAACGTTTAGTTAAAAACTACTTATATTTTCGTTAATTTAGTCTCAGATAAGTTGCTGTTATTTAGCCTTTGCTTATCAGAACTATTCTGATGTAAGGATTGTATTACCAGTTGATGCAAAAGAATGCAAACAATAGGTGAACTTAATATTACATCAGAAAAAAGTGAAATTTTTGTTCAATTGTTAGGAATAGTTAGGATAGAGAAAGAGAGAGAGAAAGGCTATAATTCTTCACATCGTTGTCATCATATGTCTGGCACAACGAGTTCTGTGCTCTTCTGTATTCGATCGTCAGATGTTGTCGTATGGATGAGAGCTTCGCCTTTTACTGATGTGTGCAATGTGTGCCTCTGAGTACGCCTTTGCGCTATTTTAGCAGAGAATCGCATCTCTTTCTCATAGCTTTCCAAACAACAAATCTTTGGCTAAGAGTGAGAGAACTGTTTGGGGGAAGGGATAGAGTGAAGCCAGAGATGTATCGATTTATCGGTTGCTATGGAGACCAGAATCCGGAGGCACTGATGCTAAGGCGCTGTGCGATTGAGAGAAACATAAAAATATATATTAACTCGTGTGAAGCGTATATACAGAGCACTGGTGTATACTTTGAAGATAGAAATAGGGAACTGAGTAAATCAGAATATTCTAAAACATTAAGAGCACATAACGATTATTTCATTCATATAAACTCAAAATTTATTTGTATCACAAATACAACTAAAACATAACCACTCATAAGGCTTCCAAAGATCACTACTTCTACACGTCTGGCGCTAACAGAATATTTACTTTCAAACGAGAATTTGTTTGCAAAGTTTATTTTCTCTATAATTATAATTCCGTTGAATTGAAGTCACAAATTCAAGCCCTAAACTCGTGGCTATCGATTCGCAGTAATGTTAATGAAGACATTTGCTCAGTTTAACGCTAAGAAGTTTCTAATTTGTTAACAGTTTCACCAAAAATAAGAATTTATTCCTCAATTAAATATTTCCTCATCAGTTGAACAGTAATTGTTGGAAAGACTTATTATTTAATCCACAATTTATTTGTCAAATTACTAACAACTCGTTATGAATGGCTTCAAATATCGAATCATTAAACCAGAAACACATCCAAACTAAAACAAGAATGAACCACATATGATAATATATATATATCTCCGCTTTCCTAGTAAAATCTTAAGTAGGTCAAGATGTCTTCGTCGGCCACATTGCCACTTCAATTTAATAAATTTAATGAAAAATTATCATGGGCTCACATCTTATCGGATTATATAGATTCCCATCCCATAGAATTATACCTAGTGATGAGCACAGGCCCGAAAACCACCAGATTGGGTCTCATGAGTCTGCACACAAAGTCTTGTGGCCCTCAGCCTAGGCCTATAAAAATATCCTCAGCTTGAGCTTAGGGCTGAACTCTATGAGCCCCCTTGGGCCCGCGCCTGGCCTACAGTATAAACATAAGTATTGATTTTAAGCTAGGTAAGAATAACTTAAATTTTACTTAAATATTCGAATAATGTAACCCAATTAATACATATATATAATTCTTGAGAATAATCTTGGTATTTTAAAAATATTTACTAAATTTATTGTTACAAATAATTAGAACTAAACCAGACCCATAGTACTTATGGACCTTGGCTTGAGCTTCGTCAAATTTTGTGAGCCTCGGTTTGGAGCCTAGCCTCTGTTCATCTCTAATTATAACAGGTTCCTATTCCATAGGATTATCATATGCTCCCATTCCATTGGAGGTGATGAGGGGGTGAGGCGTAAACGAATTTATCTACTTCTTTTTCTTCGAAAGCAGAGATAATAAAAATAGTTTATGAAAAATTTCGGCTAAACTTTATAATTATTATATCAATTACCGAAACACATGTATAAAAAATAAATGAAAGGAAAATATTTTACGCAAAAATAGTTTACTTAATAAGTAGTTAAAATTTAAGTAAAGCTTTTATAATTTGAACACAGCTCCAATTATTTTAAATCATAAAAATTTATAGAATTTTTAACATTTAATGAGTATAACTCAAATTCTTTTATTATTTCTTAATGCTCTGCTGAACCGATTAGTATTGATTAAAGTATTGCAAGAGATAAGAAACACAAAATGGATTTACTTACTCATACAATTAGTTAATGTCGGGGTAATCAAGGTAGCTATCGATAAAATTAAATAGGGGAAATTTGTCATTCTTTAGTTATTTTGAAGACATTCAGAACACATAAACATACAAAAGAGGAGATGCAGTCCTGAATATTGCACTTTGATTTTATATTTATCCACTAAATGGCTCTTATTTTCTAAAAGATAAAAATAAATCTAAACTTTCTTTGAAATCCCATAAGTTCTTGATTTTATTCAATGGAAAACCCAATCAAATGATTGTGTCCTCCTTCAGACCTATCGGCACACATCGGAAAAATACCTGATGTTGTCAATAGTCGTTCACAATCTTGAAATCTATTTCAATAAAATAAAGAAAAATAATTTTTACTGTTTACTATATGATATTACAAATTAACCTGGCTATATCAGAATTTTAGCAATTTATTATTTTATGCAAAAATGTATTTATTATTTTTTGTTTTTTAATTATTTATACAATAAAAATAATTCATTTTTTTATCATAGATGAGGAATTCAGCGAATATTGCATTAAAATCAAGTAATGAGAATTATTCTCCTCTTTTAGGTGCAGTTATTTGATAATACCTTACATTAAAACATGAAAAATATAGTATTTAATATTCATAAGACTAATGATTTGAGTAAAAGCTAATCTTTGCCAGAGATTCCCAGCAGTGAATGTGCCTGGATGAAAATGTAGACACAGTAGAAACTAAATAGGTTTGCTTGTTTAAATTTTATTCTTGTACTATAAGACAGAAGCAAAAAATCGTTATTAGTATAAATGAAACTATTTTGCCCCATTCCAATAATTGTGCT